>LPNX010132429.1:26758-41758 GCA_001517045.1 Pseudotsuga menziesii | reverse complement strand
TTAAATTGAAATTTCCTCTAATGAAATAAATATAAATTATACGGAGAATTAAATAAACACTAAGCACATGCAAGTAATCACTAGTTACCTCATGTATTTACCAAGATTATATATAACTTGTTTGACATTGTTGTCGAAGTTGTTTGGGAGAGAGAGAGAGGTAGAACATATTGTATCAATATACAAACCATGCCATTTATTAAACAAAGAGTATACAAACAAGAAAAAAAATATACGCAGTAAAATGAAAAAAAAAATTATATGGGCATAACAATAATAATTACCTTAATGAAGACATGCCAATCATGTGTTTTGACCCCCGTAAAATCACCATTTTTGGTTATGATATTCTTCAAGTTCGCACAAAATCCAGTGGCAAATTTAATTTTCCGCATTACTTCTTTGACAACATTTCTTTGTTTCTCCATAAACATTCATGGAATTGAGTTTATATTAACTTGTTCTCTGTTGGTATGAAATTGGATGACGTCTTTCATTGCATGGTTTCTTTCTTGAATGTCTTTGCAAGCTTTCACAACTTCATCTTTCTCCTTCCTTAGCTCCAGTAGTCACCATAAGGTTTTAGTAATATTCTTTCCAATATGCATTGTATCAAACAAATGAGCAATTTGTAGGTGCTTATAGTAGGGCAACTTGCTGAATTGAATAGGATAACTTTTCATTCCCTGTGGAAGCCCATTAATGCCTTCATGATCACGATGGACATCATGAATATTAGTTTATAAATAAATTACATCATAAATCAAATATGGCCACTACAGTAAACAACTCACAATAAAAATTAAAATACATAATAATTCATATACAATGATCCATATGTACCATGATGACGATTTCTATTGTATTGCATCTTCCAAAGGTGAGGTGTCATTCTCTGTGGTTTTAATGAAGTTTCCTGCTTCCCATTGAATTTTTTTTTTTTCCAGTTGTTCTATACCTGTGATTCTTAGAGAGGAAATGCCTATACTCATCAAACACCTCCTTTCTTAAGCTTTTTGAAAGATGAGATTTTATCTTAGGACCACAAACTGGACATGCAAATTTACCCTTTTTCTGAAGACCTACAATACTTAGATATGGATTATATATGTCAATTATATTCATATATAAAATATTCTAACTACTCCATATAATTAAATGCAATTAAAGTGGAACTTAAAATTAAAAACCACAAAATGAAGTTAACCTAGGGGCATTGTGTATTGTCCATACAACCATTGCATGGAATTGAAATTGCCTTTGTCATATTGGTCTAGATATGTCATACATAGCGATGCCATTCCATAACTTCAGTAGCTCATCTATAAGAGGTTCGATGTATACATTCATATCTTTGAATTGGAACTTACCTGATTGATTTGAAGTACATATAAAATATATCATTATGAGAACCATTAAGATATATAAACCATGCACATGAGTAAAATAATAGATATGTATATGAGATTAGGAAAAATAATTTGACAAATGAGATGCCACAACTACATTATAAATAAAACAGTTATAGACAAAAAAACATGGAATAATCATCGACATCATTATGTGCTCCCTCTTTATTGACAACCATGGAGGAATGTTATTGTTGATAAAAAAATAGGCCACACTGTGTAAATGGATTTCATCTATGCAAATGGATTAACACCATCTGCTGCCAAAGAAATCCTAATATTACATGGTTCTTCTTTAAAGTGAGGCCACTTTTCCTCCATATTTGTAAAAGCAGAACCATCTGCAGGCATTCAGATAACATCATCTTGAATTCTGTTCCTGGAATGGTAATCCATAAATTTCGCTATGTTTTTGCACCTGAGCAGTTGTTACAAACGTGGAATGATGGGAATATAAGGAAGAACCTTATGAGGCACCTTTTTTGTTACTTCATCTGTACGATATCTACTTACATGACATTCCAGACATTCTGTTGCAAATTCACGCTGATTATAATATATAACATGGTCATTGGGGCATGCATGAATTGCTTCATAATTCATTCCAATGTCTTTCATGATGGAAGATAAATCTCGATATGTGCGAGGTAAAATATTTGATGATGGTAACAAAAATTCAGCTATCAAGCTACAAAAAAAGAAGAAGTTAATATTGTAATAAATAAATAATATTAACGAAACACGCTTCATCCGTACGATGATCAATAATGAGTTAAAAATACAATTATTAGAGGAATATAGATAAAATTTATCATGATCCTATATATGTGATGGATTATTTTACATACCTTAGCATCCATGTGATTGCAATGTTTGAAATACCATTCATAACCTTCAAGTTCATTATCAACAATATAGAAGAGAGAAGATTTGTTTTGGAGCTTTCATAAAGGGGTTCATATGCCTTATCGAGAAGAGGTATATCATGAACATCATCAAAGTCATCGTCATTTTCATTATCAACGTCATCGACATCATCTATTCTAACATTAAATGAATCATGGATCAATGTATTTGTACCATCATCTTCAATTACATTATCGGTATGATCATCTTGTTCAATATGATCATTCACTTGTTCTCCATTAAACATACATGCTCCATGATCTCGATCCTGAACTTGTTCTGAAAGAACTTCCTCTGGACGATATGCTATAGGGGGTCTTTCCTTTAATATAAATACATGGAAACATCAATAGATATACATTAATATATGAAAAATAAAAATAATACATACAATTACCAAAAAAAAGAATATAATAAAATTTATAATGCTAAACCTACAAATGGACGATATTCGTTCCCCCCCTCAGCGTGTCCATGTTCCCTGCAATGTTTTGTGGCTGCTGAGATCAATATTCTTCTCCTCTTAAATCCCCTGCATTGAGTACACGGACAATAACATTTTGCATCACCCTTTCGTTTCGCTGCATCCCATAGCCTAGAAAGCAATTGTCGATTGTCTTCGTTTGGATCCAGAATATTTCTATTTGACATTTTGTCACAAACTTCGTGAATGTATATAACCGATTGTCTTAAAAAATCAAGTTCCACACATCAACATTTTTTCAAACAGAGAGAGTTCGAAGAATAAAAAATTCCCGGCAAACTGTCTATCGAAGAAAAAAAAATTCCCACAACCTCCTGAAAACGTCCATCGAGGAACAAATAATTCTCGCAAATCGTCTGTCGAGGAACAAATAATTTTGCAAATCGTCGGTCGCTTCTACAAAAAACATGTCGAAATGTTTAAAAAAATTTATATGTATAATGGCCCGGTGTCAGATATTCGAAACCTTGAACATAGTTATCGTTGAAAATATGGGGCCAAAAATTTCAAATCTTTCAAAACTTACATTATTTAAAAAAAACCCTACACAAACCATCGAAAATTCAACACTAATGGGTCAAAAAATTAACACTCTTGAGTCGGATATGCGACACTTTTGGGTCGACATACTGTTGGATATTCGACACCAGGCCGTCGAATATCCCACACTCTAGGGTTGGATATTCGACACTCTGGTGCGTCGGATATTCGACGCCTGAAGTGTTGGATATTCAATGGTGCTATTAAACTTTCCTGATCGCCGTTCTTTTCAATGGTTGTTGTCCGACACATCCATACGAAATGTCAGATGACATCGGATTCTGATGTCGGTTTTCGGGTTCAAATCCTGTTGTGATTCAGGTGGACATCTTTTGTGGAGGTGACATACTTTACTGGGTAAAGTGGTTATAATATGTGATGTATTACTAACCATGGTCAATCGAGATGGATAAAGCTATTAAGTCTCCTCTAGAGACTAAGCACCTCTAGAGTGAATTACTTTAGCATATGACTACATGGTACGAGGTAATATATATGACCATTAGTATGTGTGATAATTCTTCTAGGTATGATATGATAAGATGGATAAATAATAAACACATGTGGACCATGCATTAAATGATAAGTGATAAAGAGAAAGAATAGAGAAATATAAAGGAATCAAATTTCCCATGCATGCCTCTAGTGAAATTGAATCGTAAAGGCTTCAGTAAAGCCTCAGTTGTAAATAAAGAAATTATAAGTTAATCTAATAAATCTCTAAGTGATCCATGTAAAGATAAAAATAGTAAATAAAATGATTTGCATGGATAACACTAAGAGTGACGCACTGAGGGCACTAAGAGTGACGAACTATGACTCTCATTCAGTATCCTAAATTTATGGTCATGCATTCAGTTTAAGATGGATTTCAATTCAAAGTCAGCATTCAATTAAAGCAATTATTGGAAGGTATGGTGCATGTATTGTGCATGAGAAAATTCCAAGGACAATGACTTAACACTAGTGCAGAAAGGGCACTAATGTTTGCATGGGGAGGATTACATGCACTAGTATGTGATGCTCCTCTAGTCAATTTGAATTTGTAATGCATGGGTGCATGATTGGAATGCGACCATTCACTAGGGTTTGTATGGCATGATATTTGGCTTGTTATTATTATGCTAGGCATATGGAAAGCTCATTACAGTTGATTACAGTGTTGTATTGGATCTCTCTTCTCTACTGCTGAGGTGACATCCCTTATCGAGAAACCTACTTATGTGTTGTAACCTATTCTCTATAAATATATCTATCATACTCAAATAATTGTTGGGTTTTTCATCCTCTGTATTTGGAGGGTTTTCCCAGAGTATATCTTGTCTCTTATGGTTGAATGATTTATATGGCTGATTTGTTTTATGAGATTCAATGTAGTGATTGATTAATAAAAGTTTTAAAGTTCAAGCATCTCCATATTTTCTCAAAAACTAACATGGTATCAGAGCATAGGGCGTGAAGGAGATTACTTTTGTACACCAATATAAGCCTACACATATCTTGAAGAGTTGAGCAAAATATTGCATTCATGTCATCGATCTTCGTTCTACCAGAAGATCACCTTGAACGGTACTTCCAACTTCAACAAATGGAAGGAAAGAGAGTTGAACATTCATGAGGAGAATCATATTGATTCATTCATGACCATTGTGGTATAGGGTCCTACCACTAATGTGGGGAGAGTCAACTACAAGAATAATAAATAAAATTCAAAGAGGATAATATATGACTCCATGAAGGACAATCTCATGTCCGTGATCACTCCATTGAATACTACAAAGGAGTGTTTTGAAACACTAACAAAACGTTATGAGAAGAAGGCCCCTACTCAAAAGAGGGATTTGAAGAAAAATTTGTGTAGCCTAAAGATGGAGAGGGATGAGACCATATAATCATTCTTCACAAAGATTTCACAAGTCAAATATCAACTTGTTAGCATTGATGTAGATATGGATGAAGATGACCTTCTATAAACCACCATCGATGGTATCCATTACTCATGGGAGACTTTCTTGGCTGTGTTAAATGGAAGAGAAGAGCATCCCAACTTCAAAATATTATGGCATGATTGCATTCAAGAAGAGGGGTGCATCCAAATCAAAGTTGTATGCACTAAAGAGGAGAATATTTCCCTCACGACAAGAATGAAGAAAGGGAGAAATCCATTTGCTCCCAAGAAATATTTCCAAACAAATAAGAAAGAGTTCAACAAGGACTTCGAAAAATAAAAGGATAAATGATTCTATTGTGGAAGAAGGGCCACCTTGCAAGAGAGTTCCATGTAAGGAAGAAGAATGAAGAAAGACTTCATGCATCCACATTGGTAGAAGGAGGTGAAACTTATAAAAAAAATTATCCGAGGAAAATGATGATTGAAAGGAGTATTTCCTTTAGTGCAAGAAATAATTCTATTCAGTATGCATGGGATCATTATTCACCATGCAGAGATTCACTACCCAGTCCATGCAGTAAGTTTTTGAAGTGTTTAAAGTTGCATTGAATAAATAAGAACTCCAACAATCTCTGCAAGGATGCAAAGATCAAGGGGGATCCCACAAAAAAAATAAGTACTTGTATTTTTTATTATATGCTGTTATAAAAATCCGATTTAAAAGTTTTTGAATGTGTTTCATTAAAGTCATATATAAATATGAATTATTGGGATTTGGAATTGCGTCATAACATGATGAGCATATGCATTGTTGCCTATCTTTTATTGGCATGTTGTAGATATCATGAAGTCCATATTATGAGATATGATATCAGATTGATATGGAATTATATAGGACTGATATAAGGCCGCATAATTCTTTTATAAGTCATGCATCCCTTATGTTTGTTCATGAGTTGTGAACATAAGGGATGCATTATTGTTCATAATATATCATATAAATGATGCATGCTTGCTTCATGAGATATGAATATAGGGATGCATATTTCTTTCATAAAATATGATTTTTTGGAATGATATAGGACTGATATAGAGCTTCAAAAAATCACATAAGATATGAATGGGGTTATGCTGAAACATTGATTTAATATATGTGAACCATTGCTAGTATGTTGAAAATTTTCATGTGATTACATTTCTTAATTACAAAAATATTAATCATGATAATAATTTGTCTTGTAGGGAAAATTCATATTCCTTTACCTATAAGTAGATAATGACATGAATGTGGAGTCATTCTGATGGTTGATCTTGAAAGAGAGAATATTGGGAGGTTCCTATGTTTATTAGGAAGAAGATATAATATATTCCCTAATACTATTCTAAAATATGTAAAGACTCCTGAATATAATTAAATTCTCTTATTTACAATCATACATCAAGAAGATATTCATACATACATGCGCATGAGTCTCCATGATGGAGGGCCTAGATTATGATTCTCACATCTTGATGGTGAGAAGGAGAATCTAGATTTGCTAGGTCTTGAAGAACCAGTGTAACTGGTTGATGTGCCTCCTGTCACAACAACATTTGAGCCCAGAATCCTATGGCATATGACGTAAAGTACGATTGTGTCGGATTGCAATGATGAAAAGTATGTACATTTTGATTTTTTTTCATCTTGCAGAGTCGTCGAATTTTCAACTTTACGCCTCATAGGTTTTGTGACGAACATGTTCCTATGAAATTTGACAACCTTGTCATCTGAAATTCGACAACCTTGTCGTCTAAAATTCGATGACAGTTCTTCTGAAATTCGACAAACTTCTCGTCGAAAATCCAACAATGATTCATCTGAAATTCAACAACTATTTGTCGTCATCATCATCATCATCATATTCATCATGGTCATCATTGTCGACTTCATCATCATCCTTATATTCATCATGATCATCATCGTCAACATTGTCATCGTCGTCATCATCATCATCATCATCACCATCATAATCATCGTCATCTTCATCATCATCATCTTCATCGTCATCATCATCATGACCATCATCATCATCATCATCATCAACATCATCATCATCATCATCAAAATCATGATCCTCATCTTCATCTTCATCATCAACATCATCGTCATCATCATCTTCATCATCAACATCATTGTCATCATCATATTCATCATCATCACCATCATCATCATCATCATCATAATCATCATCATCGTCAGCGCCACCAATGCCATTGTCTTCATTGTCGTGATCATCATCAACATCATCATCATCATCATCATCAAAATTTTCATCATCATCATCATCATCATCATCTTCATCGTGATCGTCGTCATCATCATCATCATCATCATCATCATCATCATCCCCATCGTCATCTTCATCATCATCAACTTCATCATCATCACCATCACCATCATCATCATCATCATCAACAACAACAACATCATCATCATCATCATCATCATCATCACCATCATCATCATCATCATCATCATCATCATCATCATAATCATCATTGTCGACATCATCATCATCTTCATATTCATCTTCATCATCACCTTCATCATCGTCATCATCGCTGACTTCATCATCATCGTCATCTTCATAATCATCATCTTCGTCGTCATCATCATCACCACCATCATCATCATCAGCATCATCATCATCATCATCGTCATCATCATCGTCGTCGACATCATCATCATCTTCATCTTCATATTTATCATCATCTTCATCTTCATCATCGCTGACTTCATCATCATCTTCATCTTCATCATGATGATCATCATCATGATCATCATATTCATCATCATCATCATCATCTTCATCATCACCATCGCCGACTTCATCATCATCTTCATCTTCATCAAGATCATCATTGTCGACATTGCCATAATCGTGATCATCATCATCATCATCAACATCACCATGATCATCGATCATCATTGTCACCATCATCATCATCGTTGTCATCATCGTCATCAACGATAACATCATCATCAACATCGTCAACATCATTGTCATCACCATCATCATCACCATCATCATCACCATCATCATCACCATCACCATCACCATCATCCTCATCCTCATCATCATAAACATCTTCATATTCATCATCATCATCATCATCATCTTCATCATTGTCGTCATCATCATCATCATATGTATCTGTCGAGAATGTCACCATCATCATCGGTTCTACATGAATTCACACCATTTTTTTAATATTGGGACTCATTAGTACTTTCTAAGACCAAATTAGGTCATGGGGAACTACTTTTGCATTGTATCTATGTGAGGCAAAAGGACCATGCACCCTAAGTTGGATACAACAATCCACAACCCTAAAAGTTTTAAGGAGGAAGAAAAAAATGTGAACCTTTGGGGAATAAGAGGTAACACCCCTCCAAACTTGTCAACTATATTGAACTCTTGTAAACTCGCTTGACATGGAACTCTTATACAATACAAATTTGGAGGTGAAGTGGAACTCTTATAAACTTTAGATGAATATCCTTGTCAACTATATTATGAAACTCTTATAAACTTTAGATGAATATTCAACTACATGGAACTCTTATAGTACAATACAAATTTGGAGGTGAAGTGAAGTGGAACTTGTCAACTGTATGGAACTCTTATAAACTTTATATGAATATCCTTCATCATCACCATCATCCTCAACATCACCATCATCCTCATCATCATCATCATTAGCATCATCATCATCATCATCGTGTCCATCATCATCACCATCATCCTCATCATCATCATCATCCTCATCGTCATCCTCATTAGCATCATCATCATCATCACCATCATCATCATCATCACCATCATCATCATTAGCATCATTGTCATCATTAGCATCATCGTCATCATCATTAGCATCATCATCGTCGTCATCACCATTGACATGTGATCATTATCACCATCATCCTCAACATCATCATCATCCTCATCGTCATCACCATTGACCTGTGATCATCATCACCATCATCCTCAACATCATCATCATCCTCATCGTCATCATCATAATTAGCATCATCATCATCACCATGATCATCATTATCATCATCATCGCCATCATCATCATCATCATCATCATCACCATCATCATCCTCAATTCCTCCTCCTCATCATCATCGACATCATCATCATCATGAATAAGGTGAATTCATTGAAGTTACTATATCTGTATGTGACCATCTCTTCATCCTCATCATCCTCCTCCTCCTCCTCATCATCATCGTGTTCATCATCATCACCATCATCCTCATCATCATCATCATCATCATTCTCACCGTCATCATCATTAGCATCATCATCATCATCATCACCATCATCATCACCATCATCATCATCGACATCATCATCATCATCATCGTCATCATATGGCTCAATTTTAAATGTGTCAAGATGCAAAGAGTAAGAAACGAGTATAAGTAAGTCTTATATTAAATTTACCATATAACTCTTTAATCAACACTATCAACTAACATTTGACACGTTGGATTGTTGTGATCTTCTTATCACTCCTTACCAATGTGATTGCAAGGCATTCTTTGAAGCTGAAGTCCATAATTTTATGTCTTCTTCCTCATTATCATGCCTTTTGGTAAGACAATAAGGAGGGTAGTGGCCTACAATCGGCATGGAAAACGGTTTCGACATACGCATTAGATGTTTTCATTAAATAATTTAAATTACTACATGTGATTGTCGGTTCACTGAATCGTGGAATGGTACAAAACACATCAAATTTTAGAGCCCCGAGCCCTTAATTACTCACACTTAGAACTTTCTCAAATCTAGCCATTAAAAAAATTCGTTTGGTATTTTTGTTTAATTTAAAAGGCGGATTATTGAGACTCAGACATGCAGTGAGTTGCAAGGATTCAATTGACTTAGGATTGATTCCATTTCCCCTCCATCCCATACATGTATGCTTTCACAACAAGTGTTGAACACAAAAATTTAATGCCCTCACCCCGGTTATGCTAGCTTTGCTAACTTGCTTGGTATGTAGGAATTTTTTTTAATGTTTTTTGAGTTGTATATTATTTTCTCTTAGGTACCCATTCCTTATCATTCTTAAATCTCTCAAGCTTGGATTGCACTTGGATGCCCCAATATGGTTAGGACATAGTCTAAGTAGTTTTTTTGTATAATGAAGTGTGCTCGAACTTAAAAAAAATACAATAGAATAGTTGTTATGTTACTGAACTCTAAAAATTAATGATACACATATGACAACTTAATGTGTTCAAAATAAATTTTATTGAAAATATATCATTTTTTCATGTAAATATTAAGAGACGCTCAATTATTAAAAATTGTAAGAAATTGAAAGATTTTTTATTTTATTTTCAGCATTTTTTAATGAAAGGTTTAGTTAATTACGTCGTAGGCATTTTTCTCTATGAGGTTTTCTTTGCAAACACTATTCACTTCATCATCCATTTATCCAGTAAAAATATGCCACGTATTACAGATTGTTTTTTTTTTATGTTTCATTAGAGGAAATTTCAACTCAAAATGGGCCTCGTAAGAAAAATAATAAAATAATATTTATTAATTTTGGAGGAAGAAAAGAAAAAAATTACTTTTTTTGTTCGTATTTTCGAAATATCTCCTTGTGTTTTTACTAATATTTAGAGCGGGAGAGCTCGTTGGATGAGAAATTAAATTTCGCATCCGACGAGCTCTCCCAATCGAAATTTGAGTAAAAACACAGGGAGATCTGTCGAAAATACGAACAAAAAAGTTTTTTTTTTTAATGATACCTATCCCCAAATTTATATTAAAAAATTGTTTAAGACCTATATGGTATTTCAAATTTAAAGCAATTTCATTGGATAACACATGATGACATGGAATTTGAATTATGGTTAAAAGGCCCATTTTGAGTTGAAATTTCCTCTAATGAGTACATTCCACCTTATGCAATCACTCGGGGGTCGGTTTTGAAGGCGTCCTCCAAATCCAAGCGCTTCACGAGCTTGTTTCATTGCCGTTTCTTTTCAAAGAGTGCATGATCTCATTCAGTTTCTTATAGAATGACCACTCCACATGACTCGAACCCCCAAACTCTGCATTCCACGTCCGCTCCAACTTGTAGCACCTTTTCAAGCTATCCACTTTTTCTCTGCAGTGATTCATAGTTTTGGAACCCAGCTCATATTGTTTGTTCATAGAATTGATAATTTGTTCCCAGTATTTCGTCTTCAAGTAGCCTTTGCTGCGGGCTCATTTTTGGGCATAGCTATCCAAAAAGAGGGAAACTGTTTACAGGTGCCATTCACAGCGGGAGCTCAGATTCACCTTTCAAAAGTCCCCGTACTCGTTTCCCATGGACTATAGCATAATTCTATGCTTATACATCATTCCAGTCATGTCATAAGCTTAAAATAATGTCATAATTACCGTTGTCAAGATTATTTTAAATATAATATTATATTTTCTATTACGTTTGATCTACTTCTTTCCATTAAACATGTTTAGAATTTTTTTTTGAAGTACCACTATGTTTCACCATTTATAATCACCATGAAAGAGTTTTATGTGAGGGTGGGTTTCAAAAGTACTTTAGCATAGGGTTCAATTCAACCCTCTCTTCAACCAGCTTGACTGTTATTTTATGGTGTTAGGAAAGGTTGTGTTTGTGGTATTCCTGGATGGACTGAATTGTGCGTGAGTTGCCCACTTTTAGCAATAAATGAGGGAACTCTTTTGTTGTTGTTAGGGATGATAATGGTTGTAACTTGTTCGAAAAAGGCATGATGGTTTGGAAAAGGCATGATGGGTATTATATAGGAGAAGAGGATTCTATGATTTAGATTATGTTTCTTTACAAAAATACACAGTTATCTTGACAGGAACTTGGGATTTTCTTGATAGTACCTTGGACTTTGGTTACAAAGATGGATTTTCATGGATAGAAACCCTAAATGCATGGACATAAATACATGAATCTCTTCTCTTCCAAGAAATTTAGGCACACATACAGAGGAGCATAGGATATTTCTGAAAATGGGGACCAATAATAGGATTTCGGTGCACCAGCTTAGCAATGAGCTGTATATTTCTGGACGGATGGAACAATACAAGGAGAAGAAACCAAGGATAAGCTCCACCATTGTGTTATAGATGGAAGGGGACATCAAGAATTCTAGCGAGCTTGGTGATATGTTTGACATTCCAGTTGAAATTACGAATAAGATGAAGAAATCAGGGTCTTTTCAGAAAACTCCAGGCCAAGGGCATGGAGCTTCCAATTCAGGTCCTCTAACGTCAGGCATAGCACCTCACTTGGCCTTTTCGGCCTTGAGGCCTATAAACCCTGAGGGGATTTCACAGCAGTGCACGAGAAAAACATATTGGCGCGGTGGAAGATTGACAGGAATGGGGCAAATTTTTTCAGTTGAGAAGGATAGAGGGTTCCGCTAACTAAATTGCAGCCCCATAGACAAAGGAAAAGAAATGTATCATCTCAGCCAATCTAATTTCAAATCTCTTCACGAAGCTCTAGCCTCGTAACCTCTATAATCCAATTAGACAATATCTATAATATAAACTAATAATTTGCAGAAGGGGATTCGAGAGCTCTGAAGGAAGCCATTACATCTCTCTATGGTCTCTGTTTCTACAATGATAATAAGAAAAGAGCTGTAATGGTGGGGGCATTACCTTTTTTATTTGGGGGTTTGATCAACAACGCAGGAATCCCTGATGATACCCTTGAGAGGCCCCTTTTTGTTTGAAACATGTTGGCCACTGCATCGAAAGGGAGAACGACGATAGGTAACCAGGAGGGTATCATGGGGACCCTGGTTAGGTTGCTTCAACAGGGGACTTCCAGAAGTAGAGAGAATGTCATGGCTATCTTGTCTTCACTCTATTGCAACAATAGGAAGAGGGCCACAGAGGCTCGTGAGGCTGGGGTGATAGAGCATTGCAGGGAGATTTTAGACGATGGGACGATGAGGAGAAAGGGAAAGGCTTCGGCTTTGATGAAGGATTTGGAAGATTGTGTGGCACCAGAGGATTGTGTTTTTATTAAGACATGGATTAGGGGTATGAAAGAGGTGAATTTGAGGTTTTAAAGTGATTCCACAAATCAATAAAAGAATGTATATGAAGCATCTTATTCAACCAAATATGAGTTTGTATCAACCCACTCACTCTTAGGATGAAATAAGTCTATTTTCTCAAACATATTTTAAAAAATGTATGTATTGAATTTGTTGCAAAAATGGCTTTTGCGGCTGCTTTTGGGATGAAGGAATTTTTGTCATAGCAGAATGTATACATTTAGGTGTTGAACAATTTGCTCTGAAAAATGCTCTAAGAATGGTCTGTGATTTCCGCTGCATATAGATTTGCAAAGTACGTGTTTCATGGTAAAACAAAGTTGTTAGTAAATTGTAGTGCTTCTCCAAGAAATTTGGCCCATATTGAATGTGATATTGATAAAACAAAGCTGCTAGTAAATTGTAACGCTTCTCCGGGGAATTTTTTGAATGAATATTTAAATACATGTTATCATAACTAATAATTTTTTTTTATCTGATGCGCATTGCATGATTTCGACAACACTTATGGAAAACTTCTTGTTAAAGTGTCCTACAACCCACCTGAAAAATGCTCTAATAATTGGTACAAAGTAGTCCTCCAATGGAGGGATTCCTGTAAAGGGGAACAATAGGATAGAATTGCAGGTGTTTGGCTGAGTGGCATTGAGATCCTTAGAACACACACAATTGAACCTACTGAAGCAGGCATTTCATGGGAGGTTAACAAGGACATAACCAGGTATTATACATTACTTAATAAGCCCCAGACTCTGGTTGTACTGTTAGAAAATTTGGTTGATGGCACTTTTACAGGTATTTACCATGTCACCATCAGTTTCCATTTTTTAAAAAAACCATGATTCCCAATTTTCCAAATACACCGCACTATCAGATTTGATCCTCCCAATATCAAAATCCTCACCTGACAATGAGGGGCATTGGTTTTGGTTGTAGAATACATCTGATATTCATTCACAGAAATTGTTGGTACCATCAAACACCTATAGGGATGTTGTTGAAATTTATGTGTCATCCCATGTGAATGATGAATTTTGGTACTCAAAACCCCAGATGCTTACATAGAGGCCAACAACCTGACCACCCCCCGTGGAAATGGGGCTTTTAGGGTAGTAGTTAGTTTCATAGATGGGATTGTTGTGGGTGTTGTGTGGACTTTTCCTGTTGTGTTTACAGGGGGCATCAACCCTTTGTTCTGGGAATCTGTTATGGGCATCGGAGCTTTCGATATTCCTTCATACGACCTTGAGGTAACCCATTTTCTTAGGAAGTTGTTGGATGGAAAGTATCACACTTTTGGCCTTAGTGTAATGGACGGTATTTCCACTTGGTTTGTGGATGCAAATTTGCATCTGTGGTTGGATAAAATTAGTGTGCAGATACTGGGAATGTTGGTGGATTATAAAACACCTGCTTTTATCCCTTTAGAACATATGGTGAAAGAACTGTTTCATATTCTGGGTGGGTTAAATCAACACAAGGGAACCTTACAACTCATGTTTTACAAATCTTCAATTACTCTAATCTTGTCACTTTTGAACATAAGGGTGGTACTAAAATTGTGAAACTAAAAATCGAAACAACCGAGAAAGTGACAGTGGAAATGCCTTTGGATTAAGTATTATTTGAAATAGTTTCGAGCTCATAGCCT
>LPNX010132429.1:600-25000 GCA_001517045.1 Pseudotsuga menziesii | reverse complement strand
AAGATGAGATATTAGAGATCTCATGAACTTCCGGAGCATCAGGAGAAGGAGTCACTGCATGGAGACTGTCTTCAATTCGAATTGACTGTGTAGAAGCTTATGCTTCTACTTTATCTTGAACAAATTCATCAGAGAGAGTGGAGGCTAATATTTTTGGATCAAGGATGCTTATGGTGCTGGATGTTCTCTCCAAAGTGCTATTATTATCCTCATAAATCATTCCAAAGGTTCTATCCAATCTTGTCCAGAGTTCCTTCGGGTCTTCAATAGATCTAATGAGGTAGCGCAAGCTAGGAGGAAGACCTGTTGCTATTGTTCCAAAAGCTCCATCACTTTTATTCAGCCAGTTAATCTTACTAAAACACTCTTTACCAAGCCCAATAGACACCCGACATAGACCTTGTCTCATCAAAGATGAAATCATTTCGAAGTTGTACCTACAAAACAAAAAAATGATCCAGTAGGAGATCTAAGGAGGAGAAGTTCCTTGTCCGCCAAGGCTTTGATACCATATTAAATTGAGCACATAGATCTGTGGACAAACACACAACTCACATTATAGATCACACAATTTACTCAGTTATTGAAGAATGAAACAGTGCAAAAATGGCTTGCAGCTGTGAATGCTTTTCATTAATCAAAGAGTAATTAGATAGATAATTACAATGAAGTACAATGGATTTAATAGCCACAAGCAATTCGAATCCACATGAGGAAGTTTGAATTGATTAGACTCTACTTGACTGTAGGTAACCAAGACCTTGTCTAAATCACTATCGGAGGACTCAATAGTTAACTGACCTTGTCTAAACCATAACCGGAGTTCATCGGAGCTCTAAAACACAACTCAAGTGTTACATTCAGTGTTGAATAAGGTTAAATGACAGCGGTAGGTGAGAAATGCGCCCCACATGAGTGCAGTCAAGTAAACCTAGTGCTAACTGAATGCAAAGGACTAGAACTGAATGTAACTGACTCCTAACTTAGCTTGACTAGTCATGAACTGAATTGAACTGACCTTGGTTGGTTTTGGCACTCCTAGTGGCTTCCTAAATTGTAGGGATTGGTCTAGGAGGCTCCTAAACTGATGCAATCAAGTGCAATCAGTGGTACTGAGCCTTAATTAGTGTTCCCCACACTTTAGTAACTGAAACATGTGCCCCAATTAGGTCAAGTGGACCCAATGGTGTTAATGACTATAAATATACTGGATGGACTCCCGATTTAGACATATGACCAAATTTGGACAAGGGAGGATTGATAATCCTAACAAGCCTCTCTATATGTACTCGGCTTCCTTCTATAATGAGAAGTCGGTTTATATGGCCTTATGGTTGGTCTTTGGACCTGTCACAAGTCAAATTTTAGACATCAATATTAATGTTTTGTACACTTTTTACAGGTGGATTAGGACTATAAACCATGGAAAATATAGAAGTTTCAGTTGATGACCAGCCTCCAATAGAGGAAGTAAGGCTTATAGTGTCTACAATAGATGACCCATCTTTACCTGTGATGACATTTTGTATGTGGGTGATGGGATTGGAAAGCTACGTAATGTTATCATTTTTTAAATAAATTCTTTGCTTATAGAGACTTCCCTCTTTCAATAATTTCAGTGTATGCTCAAATAGAAGTTCTACCTCTTGGTTGATTTATGGCTGCAACCTTACCCACCAAACTGTACCGTTTTTTGGGGAACAACTGGAATTTCACCTTGAATCTATGACCATTTAACATGAAAAAGCATGTGCTCATAACCATATTTTCCTTAGCATGAAGTGTGGAATCTATGTTATTAATATTATCACTATTATAAAGGGATTCTACAAGAGAGGCATAAGTCCTTTAGCAACATGGCTACTGGTGGTCACTACGCAGGTAAGAATTGACGTGCCTTCATGCAAAAAATACTATAAGTAAAAGGATTATATTGGAAAGGATTTAAAAATAAAACTTCCATTGATTTAAACTTTGTGATGAATATTCCATATTTATCCTCCGGTAACACTATTTTTTGCATTTTATAGGCTAGAATGATTTGAATTGAAATTTGTGTTATATGAATATTGGGATTGAAATATGAAAATAGTGGTGTATTTGGATACCACTAAACATTTGTATTTGGATGGGTTGGGATCTTTCAAAAATTGCTGATTGAACCTGGTTACATGTGGTGGCTTTCAAACCTTGTTCTAGTTTCTATTTTCAGGTATATAAGATTACATTAATATAAAAAAATTGAGTTGCAACTATTTTTTCTGCAAGAATCAAAATACGATTGTTCATGATGTTGGTGTATTAGTGCAGGGCTCTACACAAGAAAGAGAAGAGGCCAATATATTGATTCATTTAAAGCCCGTTGAGAAGTCTTGGTAGCCACAAGACTTTTTTCCTGATTCTTCTTCTGAGAGCTTCATTGATGAAGTTGGAGAATTGAGGGAGCGGTCACTTGAATTTCTAGATGATTATCTAGTTTGTCTAGTGGGAGACACGATTAAAGAGGAAGCATTGCCTACTTATCAAACTATGATCAACACATTTGATGCTCTAAAATATGAGACTGGTACCAGTCCCACATCCTGGGAAATATGGACACATATGTGGACAACTTGAGGAGAGTAGACATGGTGATATTCTTCATAAATATCTTTACTTTTTTTGACCAAGTAGAGATGAGACAGATTGAAAAAACCATACAATATCTTATTGGGTTTAGAATGGTAAGTGACAATAAGGTGCCTTAACCTTGCATGCATTCTATCAAAGCATTTTATTATGTTTTCTATTGGTTGCAACAAGATGTGAGATTCCACTCTGTATGGCCAACATTTGTTTACTGGATTTATTATATTGCATGTTGAGCTTCTTGTAGGATGTTTTAGTTTTTTGAATCAGAATTTTGAAATTTTCTAACTTGATATTTTCCCCTCTTTAGCATCGAGGCATAGAAAATAGACCCGATCTTGGATTCTTATACACTTCTTTATAGGAAAGAGCAACATCATATCACATCATATCTCGACAACACAATTGTCACTTTTGCAGATATGATATGCAGACAAAGTTTGTGATGCTTGCACATTTAATGTATGATGGGTAGGATGGTAATTTGTTTGGCCACTTTTATTCTGTTGTTCAGAGATTAGGTGTGTACACAACAGGGGACTATGATAACATATTGGAATTATTGGTTAAGAGATGTAATGTACATAAAATAGACAGTCTTTCTAGTAAGGGAAGAAAGGATCAAGATTATTTATGCATCTTGGCACCTTGTATCGGAAAATTAGATGAACGAGTTCAAGAAAGGGAAAAACAAGAACAAACGTGTGCTTTTAGTTGGATATTCAACGAAGAAGAAGTCCCACTGTAGAAATTTCTTGTGCAAGTCCCATTGTAGGAACTCTCTTGTGTTTAAGAAAAAAAAAACCATATAGGTTAAAGTTTCGAGTGTCTATAAAAATAAAATGGAAATCATCTCTCTTCGGGGCTTTACTGGACTTATTCGATTGATAGCTTTGTTGAGTTAATTAATAATAATAGTAATAATAATAATAATGGGAATTTTCAAGAAAAGGGTAAAGTTAATTAATAATAATGATGATGGGAATTTTTAAGAAAAGGGTAAGAATCAAGTAATTATTATGTTAACAAGGCATAACAAAATAATTATTGTATATTGGAGTTTATATGTTGTTTTGGGCCATATCTGTGAATAAATGTTGTGGGATTGTCCATAGAAAAATGTCACATTTTTGGATTTGTATTTAATATAAGCAACGTCTTTTGATAGCCATGGCCTGCCAATAATCATGGGATAGCCACTAAAGTCAATATTTTACAACACCATTCATTCTACAGGGTACTCCATGGGTCTATTGATATAATAGCATTATCCACCATTCCTTCGAGCTTGGCAGTTGACCTATCCTCCATTTGGAGAACGGTTTAAATTGGTCTCAATAGCCTTTGGAGGTTGAACTTGTCCATTGTTTCCATTTATAGTTGCTCGTAAGTCAATCAAGGTTTTTTGAATGAGGAAATTACTTATGTAGACATCTACCACCGGGATACTTGGGTCTAATATTTAGGGGTAAATACCTTTTGCATCATGAGGTTAGCAAACTACCCTACTACCCTTCTGAAAACCATACAAACTGAGCAATTTTTATTAATATACAGTTCGAAAAATCATTTGGATTTGCAATTTTTTAATTTATTAATATACAGTACCCCATCGGTTATTGGATGTTCAATGACTAGAAGCTGTTGTTGGATTTCATGTCAATCCGATGATGTTGTCGTGTCTCCAACAACGAATATTCGATGAGATGTCATCGGAATTTCGACCACAATTCATCTGAAATTTGACAACATTCTTGTCTCAAATTCAACAACTTGTTCTTATGAAATTTGACAACCTTGTCGTCTGAAATTTGACAACCTTGCCATCTGAAATTCAACGATAGTTCCTCTGAAATTCGACAACCTTGTCGTCTGAAATTTGACGACCCTTCATCTAAAATTCGACAAACTTCTTGTCAAAAATATGACAAAGTAGTGGGTGAAAGCCTTCGACATGCTAGCTTCATTATTTGTCAAAAATTCAACAGTGTAAGACAAGGGGTCAAATATCTGATGAATTCTCACCAACGACAAAAAAAGGAAGTTGTCGAATAATATACAGGTGTCTGTCGAATTTCAGACATGGCATCTGTCGAATTTTGGGCTCAACTTTTGGGCTCAAATTCTTAAGAGGAGATCTCCATGATGTTCATATTTAGAAGACAAAGAAAAATATTCAAGATTCTTGTTATGAGTCTTGAGATTAGTGGTGTGGACGTCACCAGATAATATTTTTCTCAGTTAAGAAAATATGCAGTAGAAAATAATGAAGAGTTTCAGGATGATGGATTGTAAGTCCATGGTCACACATATGAATATAAATATGAAGTAAATAACTCTTATTTCATATTTGGAGGATCTCAAAGTAAGTTGATATGTATTTGGTTAAACACCAGGATTAGTCACATGATTTATAGTCTATAGATAGAGATGTACAACAAATCATGTGTTATGGTACCTACTTGGTACAAGTGTATGTGGAAGTATATACATCTTGAACAGTGTAATAAAGTTTCAAATATATATGAATTTTGACTAGTGCAATGATCAAGGAAGATAAAAAATGTTTCTCCAGATAGAGCATGTTGTAAATTAGTATATATTTTTGAGGTTCCTAGTCAGTTATATCTGTGACATGGTACATACCCACATATGAGAAACATTTCCAACATTCTTACTAAGCCTCTGTTTGGGACAAGCTTGGTTGTAGAGAAAAAAGACTCCTCTAGTTGAAAAGGGGGTGTTGATGTGTCTTCATAGGAAAGAATAGATAAATTCCCATTGGTTAGTCATGGTACATGACTCAGATAACTTGGGGATATAATATATCTTGTGGAAAGAATACACATGAGCATATACATAGTCAAATTCTCAGAGACTATTGATACTCAAGAAGAGCTATAGTTTGGATTGTCAGAGAACAGTTAAACCTATTGGAGAGGTAGTTTGTGTACTATGGTATAAGGAGAAGAATATGAAATCACCAAGAAAGTGATGAGGCCTTGAAAAACATCACAAATAATGGAAATATCACAAGGAACTTCTCCAGATAGAAGAAGATTCCAGAAGTCAACAAATGTTGAAGATTGAAAAAAAATTATGATATTTTCTTTTTGCAAAATATTACACATTTAATGTATTGTAAAATTTTGTGTGTGATGGATTTGAAATCCATGGTTTCTAAATTTGGATAAACTGTATTATGGATTAGATCTAGATGATGCTACTATGTGTAAGTAGTTGGTTGATCCTTGAGCATATCTGTGGTATTTTATGCTTGTTACTAAGCATATGTTTGAGTACCTTTGAGGTACATTAGAATAGGCTATTTATTGTATTTGATACATGGCAAACCTATTACATGATTGTGGTATCCGATTATAGTTTTAGCTTGAGATAATCTATGTATATTGTGGCTAGTACTACAGGAGCTAAGTGTATTGTGGCTGGTACTACAGAGCAGGGTGTATTTAAGCTATTACTAAGAAACCTTTATTTCAGACAGTACTGCCTACTGAGGAGTAGTGTATCTTGGGAAGATACCTACTAGGGTTAAAGACTTGATCCTACAGTTAATAGGTGTTAATGGTCAAGCTTTCTGAAAAACCCTGTGTGTTATGATAAAACACATTGAGATGAAGTTTTACTTCATCGGAGACATAGTCATGAAAAGTGAAATTTAAATACATAGCTACTGATGAGAAGATTCCAAATGTATTGACAAGCCACTATTAATGATTAATTTGAGATACTTTCGAGATAAGCTTCATATAGCACAAAACGCCTGGTAAAGAAGAGAATGTCTCCCTCACTGAGAGAGAGTGTTGAATGTACAACATCAATAGTCATTCTTTGGACTTGTGTTGTATCAAGTCAAGATATTTTTTCATACGAAGTCCTATCTATATTCTCATGTGTTGAGGTGGGATGCTAGTACTATGATCTTGTGTTTTATCAATATTGGATTCTTGTGTTGTATAAAGATTGTAGACTGGTGATGTATCAAGTCTAGACTTGTGTTGTATCAAGTCAAATGATTCTCATAGACGGTACCCTATGATATGGTTCTCCTTAACTAGAGATGGTCTTATGACTAGTATCAAGCAATGATCCTAATGAAGTCATTTATAGAATGGATACTCATTTAGGTGGAACTCATTTGTTGAGGTGGCATACTTTACTGGGTAAAGTGTTTATACTATGTGATGTATTACTTACCATGATCATTCAAGATGGATCAAGCTATTAAGTTTACTCTAGAGACCGATCACCTCTAGAGTGAATTACTTTAGCATATGACTATATGGTCTGGGGTAATATATATGATCATCGGTATGTGTGACAATTCTTCTAGGTATGATATGATAAGATGGATAAACAATAAACACATGTGGACCATGCATTAAATGATAAATGACAAAGAGATCAAGCATAGAGAAAGAGAAAGGATTCGAATTTCCCATGCATGCCTCTAGTGAACTCGAATTGTAAAGGATTGAGTAAATCCTCAGTAGTAAATAAAGAAAGTATCTGTTAAAATAAGAAATCTCTAAGTGACCCATGCAAAGATAAAAATAGTAAATAAAAGGATTTGCATGGATAACACTAAGAGTGAAGCACTGATGGCACTAAGAGTGAATCATTGATGATACTAAGAGTGAAGCACTATGACTCTTGGTCAGTCTCCTAAATTTGTGTTCATGCATTCAATTGAAGATGGAGTTTAGTTCAAAGTCAGTTAGCATTCAGTTAAATCTATTCTTGGAAGGTATGGTGCATGTGCTGTGCATGGAGAAGATTATGAGGACAATGACTTGACACTAGTGTAGAAAAGGTGCTCATGTTTGCATGGGGAGGATTCCATGCACCAATATGTTATGTTCCTCTAGTCAATTTGAATTTGTAATGCATGGGTGCATGATTGGCATGCAACCATTCGCTAGGGGCATGGTATTTGGCTTGTTATTAATATGTTAGGCATATGGAAAGTTCATTATAGTGTTGTATTGGATCTCTCTTCTCTAATGTTGAGGTGTCATATCTTATTGGGAAATTTGCTTATGTGTTGTAAACCATTCTCTGTAGATCTATCTATCGTACTCAAAGAATTGTTGGGTTTTTCATCCTTTGTATTTGGAGGGTTTTCCCAGGGTATATCTTGTCTATTATGGTTGAATGATTTTATGTGGTTGAACTTTATTATGAGATTCATATATGCAATGATTGATTAATACACGTTTTAAATTTCAAGCATCTCCATATTTGCTCAAAATATTAGCAAACTTCTCATTGTGAATTTGATGAGGATGTATTTGATGAGCTGCATTATTATAGCATGATTTTCCACACCTGATACATCATTCTTTGATGCCATTTCCTTGTCCCTATGCAAACTCCTTTTATCCCATTTTCTTACCCTTACCCTGATGCTCCAGTGGAACCCCTAAAATCAAATTTTTGAATATATATGTGGGTCACAACCCACGTACATGCAACTTGCATAATTGTCACCCGCGTACATTAGGTTTTATGCTAAACAAATAAAAATATTTGGAGTTTCCCTCATCAAGTAACGAATGAATTGATCCTTGAACTTCCATATGATGGGAAATGCTCTAACTCGACCCTTTATTTTTCCATTGAGGGGCTCAAATATTTAGTTATTGTGAAGCATTAGAGGAGGAGAACTTTAGAGAGAAAACTTTTTATAGCGAAATGGTGCCCCAATCTTATATGCTTGAGTCTACATCCCTTTGTCCTTGAAGAAGCCATTAGTGTTATTTCCCAATATTTCCTTTATCTTTGTGAGCTTTCCCTTATATGGATGATTGAAGTGGTGGAGGCCTAGGTATAGGGACTCGGTTTCTAGATTTCGATGAGGTGCCGACAGAGGCTGTCATTTGTATTTCTATTCATATTAATAGAAATATCCATTTCTCGTCCATTACATGTGCAATTATAAATATTTGTATCCATGGATGTAATTAATTTGTTTGCATGTTGGAATTGAGCATGATAGATTAGACTCTAATACTTTACATATATCATGCTTGTATATCTTGTTTTTGTTTAGGAGAATGTGTAGAGACAAGCTTGATTGAAAGCTCAACGAGGATCTTCTTTTAACATCCTGAATAAGATACTCTTATCATTCCTTAGTGTTAGTTTCATTTATATATTTAGCATGCTCTGAAGTGGATTGATTTTTGGTGTCATCCTGTCTGTTGTGGTCCACCCCAAACAATAGGACTTTTCTCCGTAACAAAATTGGCGACTTTGCTAGGGATTTCCTTCTTGTTGGGGTTTGGGTGCATGTTTTGTTTGATTTTATCTCTGTTTCTCGACATTTTCGTGTCTCATTCAATAGCTGGTTGATTCATTGGAATCCCCTTGAAGTGATTTGAACCTTATAAGCTTACTTTTTACCACTCTTTCCTTTGTATACGGGTCATAGAACTCACAATAGCGTGCATACGTGGGTTGTAGTACATATAGTCACGTACATACGATGTTGTTCCTTGAATAATCATGTACATCTCTTCTTTTGCTTGATATTTTGATGTGTGAAGGTACTGGATGGTTTGTGAGTGTGGCCGAGTCTTCTTGGGTTCCTATGTTGCCTGTTGTCTGCTTCTGTTGTGGACAAAAACCTTTTTTCATTGATTTTTTCTTTGAAATTTTTTCTTGTCATTTATCTCATTTTTTGTTATTAGTGCATTTGACTTGTTAGTCTCAGTTTCTTGCTTGGATTGTGTTTACTACTTGCTGCATGGTCTGAGAGTTTGTAGGGCCTTTTATTGCATTTTGATTGCATTTATAGTGAAAATACAAAAATATTTTGATCTTTGCATCTTTATTGCATTGTGAATATGTATTTATTTGGTACTTGCATTAGGTTTTCTTAGATAGAATTAGTGTTCATGATTTCATATAGGAAGGATTGCATTAGAATTTTAAAAAGAAATAACTTTGTGCAATACATGTAGTGGCATACCCCCTTTTTCATGTTTAAAAACAAAGTTAGACTTGAAATTGTTTTTTAAGTGTGCATATTTACTTCATTTCTAAGTGGTAACATCACTAGTTTCACTTTCATTACCCTTGAGTAATCAAAACCATTAAAATTAATGCTTAAATACAAATTGATTACATGGTTTTATTTGATAGAGGTGCACCAACAAGCTTAGGTTATAGAGACTTGAAATAGGGTGTCGTGAGTAAATTTTTCGAAGGCTATGAAACAAAACAATTAGGTGTTTGTCCACGTGAGAAGTGAAATATTTGGTATAATTAGTGTTCTCGGGAGGATCCTCTTACATGGGATTTATGCATGAGGAAACACACGTTTGCGGTGGGGATTCACCCCTGCTACTTTCTGTTGAGCGCTGGAGATATTTCTAGGATATTATTCATATCTGGGGCTTTTGAGGTACCTTTTTTGCTTTCGAGCTTTAGGATTGTTTACCCCACCCATATGGTAGATCCCTCCTGCAACTGTCCACATGAGCATTGGTTATATTGGGGTGACCTTAGTTTCCTTACCTAGGCATCGCAGGGGGTACTTGCAGAGGTTAATCGTGAGTATCCTAGCTAGGTAGGGGTCATCAACATAGTTGCTATAGGCGTTGAAGCCGAGGGCCACTATAATTGGTTACACACATTTGCTTGTAATGTATGGGATTCTCAAGAATATATTAGGTGAGACATACCTACTACATTCCGGAGCTCACTTATCCTCCCTCTCTGCTTCTTTGCATCTGACCTAGTTTTATTCAGGGGTGTGGTCTTTGTGCTCTAGTTGGATTTAGGGATCGTAACTAGTTGAGTCTTTGTTATTTTGTGGAGTCATTGTGGATAGATTTATGGCACTCCCTCGATATTGATGTTTAGATGGACTATTTCCTTGTGACCCTCCTCCTCCTCGTAGGAAGCATATCAGGCGTTCTAGGAAACCTTTTCACACTGTGATTCCCACACGGTTCTCACCATGAGTACTACATTAGAGTCCCCGGATTTCCATCCATATCCATCATCTAGAATGGGGGGAGGAGCCATATGGATAACCAAAACTTTGGCTTATACCGACCCTCATGGGGACAGTACTTCCCATACTACACGACCCTAGTTTTCATATTTTGCAGTTGTCCATAGGAATTTTTCCTTGGGAAGGCTGAGTGTCAAAAATCAACCTACTCCCTATAACATAGGTCCTTTTACATTCAACATGTCGGATATCACTACTACTATCTCGTCACCCTCCGATGGTCCTAGTGCGGACCCTGGTGTTGGAATGGGGTGCAGCACAACCCCTTACCTTGCTCATAGATTTGGGAGTGGTCATATTCCACCCTCTGCTCAATTTTTGGGATAATTTCCACTCCCTTCATCCGATATCAACACTAGTGTCAAGATCATTGAGGCTACGACCTACATTCCATCTTATGTCCCATCGTCCACCGCACTGATTCCTTCAAACACCTTTCTTATGTCAACCCTCCTTACATCCAACATAGTCCCTCAGGGTGTGGTGCTCCATTTAACTATGTTGTCCCCTCGTCAGCTAGTGCAGTTGTCTCTAGAGGTTATACAACTCCCCAGATGCCTAGGGGTCAACCGATATATCAGTCCTATAACTATGGTTATATGGCACCTCTTTCTTAGGAAATAGCTCATTACCAAATCCTCGTGCAACCTTATATGGGCCATATGGGAGGTGGTTATTATCTGACTCGTCAAGGCCACGAACTTTATTAGAATCAACCATATGTTGATGATGTTCTCCTATAATATTAGCTAAAATTCTCCCTGATGTATGAGGTTTGGAAGATATTGTATGGATGAAATGTATCATTGTTTCTTTCTCTTGTGTTACTATTTGTGAGTTATCAAGTGTTGTGGGTAAAGGACTATCCCATAGCGAGGTTGGTGATGACTATTGAAGCATACGATTGTCAGTGAAAAAATAATAAATGGTCATTTATACAAGTGAGACAAGAATCCCTATGCACGTGAAATTTTTTCAAACTGGATTACAATAAGAGGAGATTGAGGGGTAAAATCTATAAATTGCTGATATAAAGGATAAAGGAAGCTTTGATCCTTGTCTGGGTAAATTAGTCTTGGAATATCAATGATGTTATTGTTACCAAAGAAACAATTTTTTTATGACTATGAACAACCCATGGGGGTGGGGGACTTGAATAATGATGAAGCTTCCAGGTGCGCTACATCCTTATGTCAGATGTGTAACTGTTGTTAATGTTAAATTTGAACATTGCTAATGTTAGAACGTATGAATCCCACTCAGTGCGATGAACTTAATGGAATCAAGAATAAGGGATGCAACTAAGTTAGAGAGTACTAATGACTCTCTCTACTTAATTCGAGGTGATCCCTTATTTTGATGAGAAGAGACCCCAAGGTATAATCATAACTACTGCAACTCTCAGAATGAGGTGAGTTGACATCAATGGGAGTTGAATCAAGTGTTAAGATGAGAAGACACACGATTGGTTTATAAGCATGGGAATAATTACTTCTCTTTATCTATGTAAACTAGGTGAGTGGCTTACGACAACATACTTCAAGTGGTAACGTAGGGTGAAAAGGAGGGGAACATATTGCAGATGAACATTTTGATCATAGATGTAGTACTGATGGAGTAGTGTATCTACATGACAGTTGTTAACACTAAATTTATTTTTGTCTGAATTGCTCCTATTGCCTTCAAAATTTTAAGTTCTTATGGGTGATTGAGTTGGTTTCCAAAGTTTTCTCATTAAAATATGTCCAAGTTGGCAAAGAAGAGAAGTTAAAGAAGTTTAGGGGAAAAGGGCAAATGAATTTTTCACAAATGGGGCAAAATTTCTTATTAATTTTTGAAGGAAACCTAAAAAATGGGTTTTATAAAGACTTTATTTTCTTTATATTCAAAAATTAATATTTTTGAATGTTTCTCCAAAGTCAAATGCCGCCTTTTATTTACCAAGCCAAAGATTAAATAAAGGTTTTACGCGCTAAATATGATTTATTACCTTTCTTAAGGTATAATCAAAACATTAGCGCATAAAATAATCCTATGGCTGATGTAAAAAGGTAAATTAAATCAACGGGTAATATCATTTCCGGAGGGTAAAGTTGTGCGTTGATTAAAACCAAAGTGCTCAGCGGAATGCATATATGCAAAGTTGATCCGACGGCGGAGAATTAAAGTGAAAAATCATCAACGGGGAATATTAATTCCGGAACCCAAAGTTGTCCGTTGATTAAAACCAAAGTGCTCAGCGGAATGCATACGTGCAAAGCTCATCTGACGGTTAAAAAATAAAGTGAAAAGTAAATCAACAGTTATTACAAATTCCGGAGATCAAAACTGCACGAGGGTTAAAGTCAGAGAGCCCATCGGAATTCATTTCATACTGCTTGATCCAACGGTGGAAAGTTAAAGGCTGAACGCATCTACGGCTCTGAGGGATTCCGGAGCATGAAGTTGCACGGTGATTAAAAGCAGGAAGCCTGGCGGAATAAGTAACGTGGCACTTGATCCTACGGTTGAAAACTAAAGGTAATTATATCAAGGGTCACAAATAAATCCGGAACAATAAGGTGCGTGAAAGATAATTTGAAAAGGTGGCTCCAGAATAGACCATTGTTTATAAATAAATTTGACTTGGTTTTTTGACTTTGTTTTAAAAAATAATTTCATTTGTGCCGCGCGCTCAAGGGAAGAGACAGTCCACCGTATCTGTGGAATCTATAGCTCATTCAAATAATCTCTACTACTGGATATGTGTATGCTACTGAGACTACAACTGAATCAATCAAAGCTGGTTCAAAGATACAAAAGCAACATAGCATATTTTTTCTAAGAAATGACTGTTTCAGTCATTTTATTCAACGAATTGTTTACAGAAAAGGAAGAAGATATTTCAGAAACTGAAAGAGGTTTTTCATAATAACATCTTGGTCTACAATAACCTCTCTTAGTTTTTACTTAGGTGATACATATTGGGAGCAGAAAAGTCATCTTCAAAGGGAAAATATTCAGATTTTGAAATGACTATTCTAGTCATCCAACAAAAATAATTGTTTAGATCAAATGAAGACGTATTTTGAAAAACTGGGAGAGGCTTTTCTTCAAAACGTACCTATATACAAAAACCTCTTTCAGTTTTCACACAGGTGCTATGGTTTAGCAGCAACAAAATCAGTTGTACAAGCCAGTTTTCAGGTTTTCCAAAAGACTATTTTAGCCATCCACTTCAAAGAATTGTTTTGAACAAATGGGATTTAATTTGACAAAACTGAGAGAGTTTTTTATTCTTAATAGGCCTATGGTCAAAAAAATCCTTCAGGTTTTACACAGTAATCACAGGTTGGGATATTTTTAAATATCTTTACAGGTCATTTTTCCAGAAATATACAATTTTATTATCTGAGTCAGCAACTTAAAAGGAATATTTCGAGGATATTATGATTATTCTGGAGAAATGAAGACGTGGGTTTTGTTGGAAAAATGTCCAATTATAAAAAACTCTCCCAGATTCCCTACAGCTATCACCATGGGAGATATGCAGGATAAAATTTGTTGTAATTATTTCTATTTCTAGAAGTAGGGTTAGGTTTTGAATTATAAGTTAGGTAAAGACTTTTCTTATATAAAGGAGAATGTAATTGATTTTGAAGGGGGGATTTTCAAGAGTGGGAGGCTCTACATTGTAATTGCTTCATGTTTTCAGTGAATGAATGAAATTTGCAGAGGAGGAATGTAAAATCTTTTTCATGTCAGAGATTCTTGTGCCATCTTTTCTTCAGTAAGTAATTTATTTATGTGATTGTTTATCCTATTTCCCACTCCATTGTGTATTTGCTTTCATGCTTGAGAATCAGTTTGTATGGGATAGAATTCATCCTGCATGCTCTAGGTCCATTGTTCAAGCATTTTTCAAAATATTTTCTTCTAAAGTCTTGCAGAATTCACCATAGTTAGGTGCTCTGTTTGATGGAATGTCTCCCTTTGTCTGCTAATCAACCTGCTAATACATTAAGACTGAGTAAAAGGTGCCTACCTTGCCTCTGATCATAAACCTTCAAAACCCTACCTCCTGCAACCTATTTCAGATCTGATTGTTGACTCCATTGCCCAATGGTCTCCTCCATGACTGTCCTACCAAGTCTTTAAAACAAACTTGTCCTATTTGTCCCATCAGAAATCTGACCTTCTGAGTGTATTTGATTGAAATATCGTGAGTATAAAAACTTTGTAAATAGTGAGAGATCCCTCTCTGATTGTATTAGGTCAGAAATACATTCTAAAGTGGTTTTTTCTGTTACCTCGGGGTGTACCTTTTCACAACCTGGGTACATTCTGAGTGCTAACAAACTGGCGCCATTGCCGGGGAACGAAGGTTCAAATATTCCCTGGGTATAAACGACATACTTTCAGATTTGACTGTTGATGGTGAACGATATTCAGGTATCAGCAAGGTTGTGCATCTTTCACCTGGCGACTCCATCTTTGAAGAATCCAGTTTTTAGAATTCCTATGGCGACTCCACTGTCAAAAGATTGCAAAGTTTGAAGAAGGTGATTCAGTTTATTCATTTGTCAAGATGAGTTCTCTGTCTGCAAGGTATGCTCCTATGAATCGTGCTCACATTCCTGGTTTTCCAAATCAAATACCTAAAGTAGATTGGCAAACAGGTCTTCCAAAGTTTAAAGATCAAAAGAATGATGATGCTGCCCTTCATTTGGTTAGATTTCATATACATATACATAAGCTGGGGGTTAAATTGCATGAGGATTCTTTAATGAAAATGTTCATGGCTACTTTAGAAGGAGATGCAAGGTCATGGTATGAAGGGTTACCATCAGAAATTTTATCTTCCCTTACTGATTTTCATATAGTATTTCATGAACATTACCAAAACCAATACCCCTCCTTGTTGCTGGTTCAAGATTGTTGTATGCATGCTAAAGGTTTCATTGAAGATTTGGAAAACATGTATAGTGATGATGAGTTAGTGGATGAAGAGATTTTAGAAATTTTATATGAGAACCCATTTCAGAAAAAAGAAACACAAATTAGTTGTCTTCACATTCAAGAAAAATCTCAGCAGTTAATAATTTCTTCCTCTACTGAAAGAGACATGAGCCAAAACTCTGATTCAAGCAGCTACATTTCTTTTGCTGAAGTAGATGATAATTTGCAGCAGTCTTGTCATTCTTTGTGTGACCAAGAGGGAAGTTGGGATGGTCGATCAAACCCTTCTTCATATTACTCAATTTCTGAAGTTTTGTTTCAAGATGAGGCTGCTTATTCCCAATCAGAAAATTCCTTTTTGCAGCAGCAATTTCCTCTAAATTCTAATGTTTCTGTAGGGGATTACATAAAGAGTTCTGATTCTACAAATTTTCACTCTTACAGTCCCTCCACATCTTTATTTTCTGAAAATTCAATTAAAGAGAAATCAGCCCTTGGATTAGAATTGGAAAAAAGATATGAGCATGAAGATGATCAGCCTATTGATGTGAAAGAAGACGGTTATACTCTTGATGGTTTTTCTGACGATTGTGGTCAGCTTGTTGAAAATTATGTTAGTGATGGTTTTAAAGAAAATTTTAGCCTACTTATATATGATGAAAATGAAGAGCAATCATGCCATCAATCTCAGTATGTGAAAGAACTAACAGTGTGCAATAAACAAAGGGATCACAAACAAGGAGATGAGGACTCTCAATGGGATGTTTCTTTAAATCTTTCCAATTCAGAAACATTTTGTCAAGAAGACATCTTTCTATTTAATCTTGTTGAAGAACAAAATGATATTCCTCTTGAAGTGCTTGAGCATAATGGAGTTGTAAACGTAGAAATATCAAATGAAGTTGCTGATATATCATTGAAAGACAATCATGAGAATTCCTTTCAAAGCTATTCTAAAGATCTGTTTGACAGTATGCAAGAGGAGTTACTTTTTGGACAGCCTTGTCATGACAAACAAGTGATTGAGTATTTTGAAATTTGTCATGTTTTTCATGATCCAGTAGCAGAGTACATGGATAAATATTTCAGATGGAGTAGTTGGTTATATGTTTGCGGCAAGGGACAAATTTTTCATCTATTTTGTTCTTATGTTCTAACTTCGATCAAGCATGAGGAAGAAATGGAATTATTGGATAAATTGCTTGATTGGCTTCATTGGAAGTCAGATTTTGCTTGATTGGGCATTTATGCTTAGTTAAGTAGGATAGGTAGGTATGAATAAGCTCAACATGGCGAGCATCTCTTTCAGCAGTTTTCAGTTTGGTTTCAGTTTCAAGTGCAATTCAGTTACAGGTTACAGGTTGACAGAGTGGGATTTGGTTGCAAAATGGTTTCAGTTGATGGTTCAGTTCAGAACAGGTTGAGGATTTCAGAGAAAGGTTAAGAGAAACCCAATGTATTTGGCACCTGGTCTACGGGGTTCTTTGCTACCTGGCAGGGAGGATAGCATCCCTAGTTGGAGCCAGTTGTTAACACTAAATTTATTTTTGTCTGAATTGCTCCTATTGCCTTCAAAATTTTAAGTTCTTATGGGTGATTGAGTTGGTTTCCAAAGTTTTCTCATTAAAATATGTCCAAGTTGGCAAAGAAGAGAAGGTAAAGAAGTTTAGGGGAAAATGACAAATGAATTTTTCACAAATGGGGCAAAATTTCTTATTAATTTTTTAAGGAAACCTAAAAAATGGGTTTTATAAAGACTTTATTTTCTTTATATTCAAAAATTAATATTTTTGAATGTTTCTCCAAAGTCAAATGCCTCCTTTTATTTACCAAGCCAAAGATTAAATAAATGTTTTACGCGCTAAATATGATTTATTACCTTTCTTAAGGTATAATCAAAACATTAGCGCATAAAATAATCCTATGGATGATGTAAAAAGGTAAATTAAATCAACGGGTAATATCATTTCCGGAGGGTAAAGTTGTGCGTTGATTAAAACCAAAGTGCTTAGAGGAATGCATATATGCAAAGTTGATCCGACGGCAGAGAATTAAAGCGAAAAATAATCAACGGGGAATATTAATTCCGGAACCCAAAGTTGTCCATTGATTAAAACCAAAGTGCTCAGCGGAATGCATATGTGCAAAGCTCATCCGACGGTTAAAAAATAAAGTGAAAAGTGAATCAACGGTTATTACAAATTCCAGAGATCAAAACTGCACAAGGGTTAAAGTCAGAGAGCCCAGCGGAATTCATTTCATACTGCTTGATCCAACGGTGGAAAGTTAAAGGCTGATCGCATCTACGGCTGTGAGGGATTCCGGAGCATGAAGTTGCACGGTGATTAAAAGCAGGAAGCCTGGCGGAATAAGTAACGTGGCACTTGATCCTACGGTTGAAAACTAAAGGTAATTAGATCAAGGGTCACAAATAAATCCGGAACAATAAGGTGCGTGAAATATAATTTGAAAAGGTGGCTCCGGAATAGACCATTGTTTATAAATAAATTTGACTTGGTTTTTTGACTTTGTTTTAAAAAATAATTTCATTTGTGCCGCGCGCTCAAGGGAAGAGACAGTCCACCGTCTCTGCGGAATCTATAGCTCAGTCAAATAATCTCTACTACTGGATATGTGTATTCTACTGAGACTACAACTGAATCAATCAAAAGCTGGTTCAAAGATACAAAAGCAACATAGCATATTTTTTCTAAGAAATGACTGTTTCAGTCATTTTATTCAACAAATTGTTTACAGAAAAGGAAGAAGATATTTCAAAAAATAAAATATTTTTTTCATCATAACATATTTATCTACAATAACCTCTCTCAGTTTTTACTCAGGTGATACAGATTGGGAGAAGCAAAGTCATCTTCAGAGGGAAAATATTCAGATTTCGAAATGACTGTTCTAGTCATCCAACAAAAATAATTGTTTAGATCAAATGAAGACGTATTTTGCAAAACTAGGAGAGGATTTTCTTCACAACGTACCTATATACAAAAACCTCTTTCAGTTTTCACACAGGTGCTATGGTTTAGCAGCAACAAAATCAGTTGTACAGGCCAGTTTTCAGGTTTTCCAAAAGACTATTTCAGCCATCCACTTCAAAGAATGGTTTTGGACAAATGGGATTTAATTTGACAAAACTGAGAGAGGTTTTTATTATCAACAGGCCTATGGTCAAAAACCTCCTTCAGTTTTTACACAGTAATCACAGGTTGGGATATGTTTAAATATCTTTACAGGTCATTTTTCCAGAAATATACAATTTTATTATCTGAGTCAGCAGCTTAAAAGGAATATTTCGAGGATATTATGATTATTATGGAGAAATGAAGACGTGGGTTTTGTTGGAAACATGTCCAATTATAAAAACCTCTCCCAGATTCCCTACATCTATCACCATGGGAGATATGCAGGAGAAACTTTGTTGTAATTATTTCTATTTCTAGAAGTAGGGTTAGGTTTTGAATTATAAGTTAGGTAAAGACTTTTCTTATATAAAGGAGAATGTAATTGATTTTGAAGGGGGGATTTTCAAGATCGGGAGGCTCTACATTGTAATGGCTTCATGTTTTCAGTGAATGAATGAAATTTGCAGAGGAGGAATGTAAAATCTTTTTCATGTCAGAGATTCTTGTGCCATCTTTTCTTCAGTAAGTAATTTCTTTATGTGATTGTTTATCCTATTTCCCACTCCATTGTGTATTTGCTTTCATGCTTGAGCATCAGTTTGTATGGGCTAGAATTCATCCTGCATGCTCTAGGTCCATTGTTCAAGCATTTTTCAAAATATTTTCTTCTAAAGTCTTGCAGAATTCACCATAGTTAGGTGCTCTGTTTGATGGAATGTCTCCCTTTGTCTGCTAATCAACCTGCTAATACCTTAAGACTGAGTAAAAGGTGCCTACCTTGCCTCTGATCATAAACCTTCAAAACCCTACCTCCTGCAACCTATTTCAGATCTGATTGTTGACTCCATTGCCCAATGGTCTCCTCCATGACTGTCCTACCAAGTCTTTAAAACAAACTTGTCCTATTTGTCCCATCAGAAATCTGACCTTCTGAGTGTCTTTGATTGAATATCTTGAGTATAAAAACTTTGTAAATAGTGAGAGATCCCTCTCTGATTGTATTAGGTCAGAAATACATTCTAAAGTAGTTTTTGCTGTTACCTCGAGGTGTACCTTTTCACAACCTGGGTACATTCTGAGTGCTAACAACAGTAATGAAGGTGTTGGGGTTATATCGACTCATGTGCATTGATTAAAGATGCCTAGGGGATGCTTCTAAAAATAATAATATGATGGAGTTTCCATAGTTTTGATTGAGTTGGGGAACCAATTTATACAAATGAATTATGTGGTTTTTTTTTACAAAAGGGAAGATAGGTGTTTGGTGAATATATTCCATGCAAAGTTTTCTTACGGGAATGATTGAATGGTATTGCTATACTCAAAGGGTGAGATCAATTTATGGTATTCTTGGGGGTTGATGATATGAGGGAAAAATTGGATGGTAAATTTATCATCGGGAGATGAGATGTTATATGTGTATCATAATTGTAACATTGTGTCGAGGAATATGGAGGGTGTGATTGAAAAAATGCAAGGTGATGATACGTGGTTTCAACTTCGAAAAAATGGTGATTGATCAGGTTCCATGGACTTGGTGGTTCAACATATGGGTTTCAAAGTGTGAGGGGGTTTTAATGGTGTGCACACCCATGGGTGAACATGCTATCTCATGGTAATGTAATTGATGATGAGTCTTTACTGGGGGATGGGTCCTTAGGAATATAACCGAGATCACTGGATAAGTGCAATGCAAATGGGTGGAATACATTTCCTATAATGGTATGTAGTTTTCATCTAATGATAAAAATGATAGGTATCATATATATTAGACCATATTGACAATGATGACATATTGATCATATCAATGTGTTTGGTTTTATCGTGTGTGGGTGGTAGTCTCTCCTCTTGAGAAAAATATTGTGGGTTTGTTGTGTATTGCAAAGGCATCGACCCCAAAATGACCAATCAAAGATAGGTGACTGAAGTCACATGGAGGACATTCAATGAACTCTAGGTGAAAGTAGTGGTAGTTGAGTGCCCAGATAGTCGAGGAAGAGCTGACCGAGTCATGGTTGAGGTACAAGACCAAACGTCGTACCTTTCGAGTTGGGATGAAGTTGACAATAGGAAGATTGATTCCAGAAGGAGTGTGTAACGTCCCCAACCCTCTGACTGGCGAGGAGGACGCTACCAAACAAATAAAAACCTCCGGGCTGGTAACCCCATGAACATGAATAGGCATATAATGCTGAAAACAAATGCTTAAAACATAAAACATACATAGATACGTAATTATTCACCATACAGTGGAAGCAAACATACGTTCATTCCGGCATCAACATGATCATCATGATCCATTAGACAATAGACAGTAAATGTAATTGCAGAAGCAAAATGGACAGGATTACTTATATTATAAAGAAATTGTCCCACAACCAGCTACGTTGCTGCAACGTTCCAACCAACCATAGGCCGGCGTGCTCATCAATCTCTTAGCAATACTTCCACCCTCAAGTTGGGCATGATTCCTCAAGGAATAAGGGTAAAAGCAGGCTTACACATATCCAAGGTACACAAATCAGCCAAACCCACAAAGTAGGGTTTATCAGGCCATCAAGGAGCTAGGGAAAGATAAATTCTAAGCTGGTGGCCTCAATGGAGAGCTAAGGATGCCTACACCAGAGTTAATCTGACTTCTAAGACACTTACACACCCAACAACAGGAATCAGTCCTTTCTTTGCTTCACAGTCCCTCAGGCCTTGAATTCCCTTTCCAATACTCTTCAAGGGTTGTGGAGAAGAAAGCCAATAGTCTAAATTTGTCTGAGTGGCTCCAAACACCAGTTTTCTCAAGCATACCCAACCTCTATTCCCACTCTAAATAGTTCGAAGACCAACCACTACATACCGCAGTAAAAAAAATAGTTCACAGTTTTGTGAAGAAGATGAAGACAACAGGGTGACAAACCCAAACAAAAAGGTGAACACAACTCTCGTCAACAAGACGACTCAAAGTTGTTCTTGGCCCCAGCGTAGACAAAAAAACTCAGCGGAAACCCAAAAAGGTACTTGCATACACAGCAACCCACAACCAGGGGAAGACAATAGCCCCAATCTCACAATGAAATGATGGAAACATTACACAGTCCGTAAATGGGAAAGAAACCAAACTCCCGGCATGGACATGGGAAAATGTAGACGTAAACCACAAAAATGAGAGGGTAACACACATACACACATTCCGACACTACAAAAGGGAAATCGATCCTCTTCCCAAGTCAGGGAAAGAACATAGTCGATCTCACCATGAAATCCCCCGGATACCTTTCACATTCCGATAAATAGAACCGGGTCAGAATCTTTGCGTGAATGGAAGAAGAACGAAAAAACTCGCTGTGGGAGGAAAGCAAATCCACTAAACAGTGATCGACAAGAGAAGAGAAAACCAAATAGACCCCCACCTGCATGAGATGGTCTAGACAAAAACCACAGTGGAGAACCAAAATCGTGAGTGGAAGAGTGGTGACCATTCTCCTGCCTCCGCATGAGGAAGAGCTCGCTCGCTGGTGGAGTGTATGTGGGGAAAAAATGTGCAGTCCTGCCAACCGCCACTCCCCAGCCATAACTGCTCCCAACTAATTGAACAGCAGAAGTTTAGTGGGTGGTCGACACATGGAAAACTCCCAATGGCCCCCACGGGTTAGACAACTCCCCCTTAACCTTAGCAATCATGCCCTTTTCATTTAACGTTGCACCGTCGTAGCTGGATGTTGGTTTATTTTAATTGATGTGCATATTTACATGATTCCCAAAACTATAATGTGTCGTATAGCACGATATACCATCAGCAACGATCCCTATTGTCGAAACATACACAACCAAATTGATGGTGGGTATTTTTCCTTTAGCTCCACACCACGATTAATTACAAAATATACATCATGTATCTTTTAATGCAAATTGGGTCAAAACTGGGGTATTCCAATCCCCTCCCCCTTGGAATAACACCGTCCTCGGTGTTCCAATAGATAAGAATACATATACAATTTGCACATCCAAAATTTCAAAATTTTGCAAATCTGTCCCATGTTCAATTATTTTACTTTGAACTTTCAGGACCAAGCCCCTCGACTTCCATGAGATTTTTTTGCTGGTCCTCATCTTTTGGCTCATCCCCAAGTCGAGGAAATTTGTGGCTGCTTCCCTCTTTATGTTCCCTCCTTGGGCAGTCCCGGCGTAAATGATGTCCTCCGCATTTACAACATTTCGCTGGCTACTTCATCTTTAGTACTTGCTCAATTTCCTTTGAGTCTTCATGCTTGGAACATTTCTTAACAGATTGCTTGGACAAATGTCCCATCATTGATCCACTTTCCTTGCCTTTACGGATTGCTCCCATAAGGATTTTCACCTCCTTTTGCAAACACTACTAGATTTTGATCCAAAATCCGACGGTTTTTTCCGACGGCGCGTGGATTTTTTATTTTAACCGTGCCAAAAATCAGAAAGATTAATTTTTTTTTTGAAATAATGGGCATAAGCGTCGCTTAAGCGACGGCGCTAAAATTGCTATCCTCCTAAGTGTCGCTTAAGCGACGGTTTTCCTCCAAGTGTTGCTTAAGCGACGGTTTTTTTCCTAAGTGTCGCTTAAGTGACGGTTTTCCTCTCCATGTTTCCTTTTAAAAGATTATAGGTTTAAACGTGGAGGGGTGTATGGCATGTTCATATTTGTGGGATTGGTTTGGCATGTACATATTGATACCACGTTCTTTGAATAAGAGTCTGGCTCTTTCTACCAATATGGGCACATTCATAACTTTGTATTCAAATAGACCTTTGTATTCAAAAGGTTCATAATCATCATAATTTTTGTAATATCAAAAATTATATTACGTAGATATGTATTTGCATTACAAAAAGTCCTCTTAGGAAAAGATCTATTATTCCTTAACAACCAATCAATTATTACTTTAAAATTATAAATAAAATTTGTAAAAATAAATCCTTCCTCAACAATATGTAACTATTCCATCCCCACCCGGAATTCCATGTCCCTTAAACCATACATACTAAGCAATGCGGCATACGAGAAGGCTTACTTCCAAAACCTCTACGAGAATATCCAAATTGAGAGTCATTTGTTCCACGCTAGACCTCCAAAATGGGAAGGCTTACTTCCACAACCTCTACGAGAATATCCAAATTGCCCAGAATTGACTCCAAAACCACTCTGGTATCAATAAACACCCATAGAATGCCATGCTTGAGTTAGACCCTTTCTAGCATTACTTAATCGAGCATATTCTTGACAATTTAGTATGGATTGATAGGTCGATGATTTGTATCTTCCTCTATATAAAAATCAAGGAGTTGGGATTCAATACTCTAAATTTCCAAACTAATGTAATTCAAAATTCTAGAGCTGAAGGATTCATGTCCATCCTTACCAAAAGACAACCCACACAAATACACCACCCAACTAAGGAGCTAATGCTCCCAGTGGAGACTCGACTATCTTCAAAACCTTGGTTCAATAATTCATTAAAGAGTTGTACAAGAGAAAACCTAAAACCCAACACCCAGGATCACTCCCACGCTCCAACCTACGATCATGATTCCTTGAATGAATCCCCACGACAGTGGTGCTTGAGAATTCCATAACACTGAGAATTCCATAACACTAAGTCCCATAGACTTCCATTGCCAAGTA
>LPNX010132418.1:50004-96608 GCA_001517045.1 Pseudotsuga menziesii | reverse complement strand
TTTGTTACACTTAGAAAATGGAGACACAGTCATGAAGGATGGGTTGGCAATAAAGGAACCCAGTTTTCTAGTTGACTAGCTTTACCTTATCCATAGAAAAGAAGGATAAAGCAAAATACAGCAGAATCTTCTGTAAATATCTGTATACTATTTCTGGATGGCCAAAAGGTGGTCAAGATCAACCCAGAATTAGAAATAAAGTATTCCTGGGATATAGATGGCATGTATTGACTTTAAGTTGAAAGTGGATGCCAACTAATTTAGCTAGTGGGTGAATAATTAATCAGATAATGATTAATTATTTTATCCCAATTTATAAGTGGGTTTAGCATATTCCAACACCCCACTATAAGCCTAACTTTATGATGGTATGTCAAAAAATATGGATGCATATGGGGCCTAGAAACAAGGCTATAGTCACCCTTTAACAATTATTATGTCCAGAAAAGTGAGGAAAGAGGCAAAACCACATGGGGAAAATCCTCCCTCAAGAAAGGACAAGGCACAAAATTTGAAATATTTCTTCAACATATATTCATCTTCACTTTAATGATCTGAATGAACTGCTTCTGGATGAAGGACTTGCTAAAGAAATCATGAACTCCATGATCATGCACTAGAGTGTAAAACTTGTAAGAAGGAAGAGAAGAGACTCCTTGTATCTCATCAACTGATGAAGTAGGAGCATTATTTGAAAACTTCTTGTTGCTGTCAAAATCTGATCTACAAACATAATCTGAAATGGAAAAGAGATCTATGCATACTCCTTTCCAAAGAGTACAAAAATTAAGACAATATATGTCAAACCCAATTCCCTGAATAGCTACAAAATTGTGATGTGAATTTCACATGTCAATCTTCCAATCTGATGTAGAACCTTTCCAAATATGATATGAGGCTGATAAAACTCTGATGTATCAGAAATATTAGCATATGTAATAGTAGGGACAAAGGCTTCAATGGCTCTATGGCTCTATGAGGATATAGGGCTAGATTAGGAAAACTATGAGCAACTCGGGAAAACTCATAGGTGTAAAAATATGAATGATGGATGGGAATAAGATACAAACCATAAGTGTTTAGAATAGATCCAAACATGTTCAATATCAGTCCAATATGATTAAGGTCATGGACAACTATCAACTAAAATATAGGGAAGACTTAAAACCATGTAAGATAAATATCACTGCATAAGATACCAATGAGGAATCAACTAGTGAACTTGGGATTTGTATAGTATTACGATTATTCAGAGGTATGGTATATCTTATGGATGGTGGTATGATATGTGTATCAACCTACCAATATGATTCTAAATCAGAATCGAAAGGATCACATATAATCATATCAGTATACTCGTGGGAATATATTGGTAATGAATCCTCTGCATGAAAGGAGGAAAGAATGAGATGTCCACAATCTTCAAGGAGGTTCTCAATATTGATGACAAGAACAAAGGAGGAGATGCTGAAGCACATTATGTCAAGTAAGGTAACCATATGAAACAAATAAGGCTTAATTTGTCTAATAAAACATCTTGGAAATCATTGGTTTGGGCACCATCAATGAGAGAGGTATGCACAAAGTGTGAAGGATCTGACACATAGATCTTAGAATATAAGATAGGATATTTTGAGAAAAATGAATGGGTGATAGGATAATTATAAATATCAATAGAATCTCAATATGGTACTTCTTTTTCATCATTAGTATCACAAGAAGAAAAATCACTTTCAAGAGACACAGAAAAATATGGCTCTTCAATATTTGCTTCTTCATTGAAGGAGGAAGAATTCGAATCAAGGAGAGTAGCAGAAACATGAAATGTATGAGAAACATATTCATCATGATCAATTTCATTAGATAATGTAGAGGCCAATAAATCTTGGGAGATAGAACAAGAGGAGATGTGGGGTTCGCTCAATGCTTCATCTTCTATTTGCTGCAAACCAAAACCTTTGTCCAAATTATTCCAAAGCTCAAATGGATGCTTAGCAGAATCTATGAGATGATCTATATTTGGAGACATTCAAAAATACATAATTTCGTAAGCTCTATCACAATTATTTATCCAAACAATATTCTCTTCACAAGACTAAGGTTCACTCAATGCACCAATGGAGATATCAAAGAGACACTGCCTATTCAAGTATGCACTCATCTTGGGATTCCAATTAGCATAGTTTAAAGGAGATAGTAGAGGAAATTTTGAATCCATATTGAATTTTTTAATATGCTCTAGGAGATAATCTCTGCAACTTGCAAAAAAAAGTAGGAGAAAATCTTGTAATCTAGACAAACTCTTCTTGAGAGAGGGATAGGAGACTAGATGCGCTCCTCAACTATATAGAACTTGATGAACCTTTCTGATTTGATACAATGTAGAAATAATAGATCAATTCTATGAGCAATGATTCTAAGAAGAAGCAGAAGAAATATGTATTTCTACTAACAATTCTCACAAGCATACACAAGAAAAATAGAGAGAAGAAAAGAGACTAAATCACATGAATGAAGAGATGAATATTGGTGTGTATCCTTCCATTAAATAATGATTAATAATAGTGTACATAAATAGTACATACCTCATAGTAAAATCGAGTTGTATGGAGACAACTCATAAAGCTCAAAAAGGTTGTCTTACCAAAATATAGCAAGTCCCCATAGGTAGCTAAAGTACTTCCCAAATCTGTCAAGGACCTCACGAATTGGAAAAAGCATGAGTGAGTTGTCAACTAGATGGAAAATACATGCTAATCCTAGAAAATGGAGAGAAATTCATGAAGGATGGGTTGGAAATATAGGGACCCAGTTTCCTAGTAGACTAGCTTTTCCTTGTCCATAGAAAAGCAGGATAAATCAAAATAAAGAAGAATATGTTGTAAAGATATGTATACTAATTCTGGATGGCCAAAAGGTGATCAAGATCAACCCAAAATCAGAAATAAATAATTCTTGGGATATAAATGGAATGACAACTAATTTATCTAGTGGGTGAATAATTAATCAAATAATGATTAATTATTTTATCTTAAATTATGGGTGGGTTTAATATATTCCAACACTCACAACTCTTAATAGTTTTAATATTTGCAGGGATCAATGATGAGTACACTTACAAGGATTTATTACCAAGATATTTTGAAGAATTGTTGACAAATTTTCACATGTATTATTTTTTATAAAATTTATATGGAGCTAAGCATTTATTATAGCATCCAAATTACCTAAATAGTTTAAATTAATGGAGAGATTATCCAAGTACATCAAAATCATTTATTATTTTTCTAATCCAGGTGTGGTATGCAACGATCATTAACCATCCTATGACAGAGCAATGATTGATCCCACAGACTCATTGTTGGTTGTTGGATCTCAAGGTGGTGAGATATAACAACCAAAAATAAGCATGGAACAACAATCATTGCTTTGTCGCAGGATAGTTAATTTTTGATGTGGTACGTGAGTTTTAGGTATTTGTTTTCTAATCCATATATTGTATGTGAGTTTTTAGTTATCCCATATTCATTTTGTGGAGATACACATATATAAAAAACAACATAAAATATGTATTGAATCTACTTGGAATCATTATCATCCATTCTCTAATCAACTAATCTTGATGATGGAAGATAAAAGAATTGTAGTACATTAATATTGATCTCTTCTCATATTGATATCTTCTACAAACATGTATGTCAATAAGGTAAAACTATTTTTGGTTTTTTATTGTTTTTAAGTAATATTTATGTCGATAAGCATTTGTATCTTATAATTTTGGGGTTGACCACTATGTTTGTTTTTATTATTATTATCTATGGACAAGAATGAGACAAGTGTACTTTCTAGATTGATTCCATGGGCATGTGATAAATAGAGTTCATGATAGTTGGAAAAATTAAACTTCAACTTCAACGTGGTAATTAAAATTCCAATCATGATGATAAAAATACTTGACTATTAGATACAATTACTATCCTAAATCAACTTTAGTGTAACTTCAACTCCAATCACCACTTTTACTTGAACTACAATCGTGAATATATTAACTTTTAAATTAACTATTAGATAATGATTTGATTAACTTCAACTCTATTCGTAGTTATATTAGATAACTATTAGATTACCTATTAGATTAACTATTAAATGAGCGTGGTAATTAAAACATGCCAAATAAAAAATTATTAGATCAACGTTTATTTGTACTCCAATGGCTGTATCTCTTAGCTTGCAATGTCCTCCTTCAGTGCATTGAAACCATGCACCACCCAATAATCTTTCTATTTGGTAGCATAACATCATCAAAACAATTAGTTAGGTAACGCGCTCTAAGTTTATAGGGTCAATGCAATCTATAAATATGAATAAGAAGGGGTGAGGGTTCTCAATTTTTTTTTGTTTCGATCAAGATTTGATCAGTAGGAGAGTCCAAAACTTTCATTAAGAAATGTATTAGTAATTTATTAGAGATCTTTGTATTAGTAATAAATTATAGATATTTGTATTAGCAATGGTTGACACATTCTTTAGGAAAACAACATTATCAATGTGTCAAATATATGTTTTTTGGCGTGTTTCGAAGATATTAATCTTATTGATATGGTTGTTTCTAGTTAATTCATTTTTAAATGTCTTTACTTTTTATAAAAGTTTTAAAATTTTAATTTACAATAAAACTTTTAAATTTTATTTTATAATAAAAGTGAAACATGGTAATTATTTAATTTTAATCATAAACATCTAAATTAAATTTTAATGAATGGATAAACCATCTAAGTAAATATATATATGTTTCACATTTTAACTATTTTTTTTACGTGGTTTACATCCTTGAGAATAGAGTTTGGGGCTCTCTTCATCCATAGTAATAATTCTAGGGGGGGCACCAGAAGGGGCCTTGCCCTATTGGCTCAAGTTTCGGGAGCCTAACCCCCAAGGACCTAGAGAGTTGCATTCGAGAGAATTACACCTATGAACTCAATATCAAACAGAGTTTGGGTTCAAACTCTATCTAACTAATCTATCCCTTAGGGCGTTTTTTACGTTTTAACTAATAAAGAATATCATTTGAAATAAATATAAATATGTTTTTTTTTAATTTACTTCAAAATTATGGATCATATTTTATTCTTAAAGATGTTCTCCAACTAAAAAATTAACTTACATAAGCTAATCATCTCATAAAATAGTCAATTCTTTGATATGTCTATATTAAAATGAAAATAAACAAATTGAAAATAATTTAAAATAATAGTAATAGGAAATGAAATTTAATTCAATATTAAAATGAAAAAAGTTAAAGTAAAAAAGATAGAAAATTGTTTTTGGAGTAAGATCTTAAATTGTTTTTAAGTGGTCAATTCCTGCTAGCTCAGTCGGTTAAGGTGTGAATTTTTTTTGCAAGGTGACTCTAGTTGGGAGGAGACACAAAAAAAATAAGTTATGTTAAGGGTTGGTGCGGCCAAGGCCAAGTGAAATCCCCGAGTGATTTTCACATCTTATATAAGCTTGGGTTCTGGTTTCTTAGCCAATGGTGGAAACTTTACACCATTGTTATCTAGTAAGAGTGAAAGTATGCTCTATTATGGACCATGAGTATGTGTTATAGCTGGTTTTACCACTCTTTAGTATATTATGTTTTTATGGCCTTCCCTGTCCATATTGGCAAACTCCTTGCACCCCCTTTGTTTAGAATAAACTTTGATGCTCCAGAAAATCCCTTAAAAAATCAGGTTTATTGGTATACTCGAGTCACCATCTTACAAGACGAGTGTACACAAATATTTCTCCACTATGACCCACATACATCGGTAAATGTGCCGAAAATAAAATATTCGAAGTTTTCCTCTTCAAGGAAAGAATAACTTGACTATTAGCCTTCCATATTTCTGGAAACGCTCTTAATCGACCCTTCACTTCCCATTGAAGGGATATATATTGAGCAAATTGGATGCATTAGAGGAGGAGAAAATGTGAGAGAAAAGAAACTATAGTGGATTTGTGCCCCATACTTACATACTTGAGTTTGCATCCCTTTGTCCTTTGAGCAACCATTGATGCTCTTCTCATGCTTTTCATTGTCTTATGAGCTTGACTCTGATATGGAGTATTGAAGTGGTGGAGGCCCAGGTGGAGGAATTGGTTTCTCTATTTTGACGAGTTGCCAACAGATTTTCTCACTCATATCTATGTTTATAGTTAAGAGAAATATCCATTTCTTGTCCATTGTATTTGTGTAACTATGAATATTCTTGTCCATGGATGTAGTTGCTTTGATTATAAATATTGAATTGATATATGCTATAGTAGGTTCTAACGCTTAATATCTATCATGCTTGTATATTTCGTTGTTGTTGAGAATGGAATGCAAGTGCAAGTGTGGTTGAAATATCAACGGGTATCTACTACGAACGTCCGAAATAATATACAATTCCCATCACTTAGTGTTAGACTTGTTTATCTCTTTATCATATTTGAAGTGGATTCATTTATGGTGCCATACTGCCTATTGTGTTCCACCCCAAGCCATAGGAAGTTTTTCTCCGTAATGGAATTGGTGAATTTGTTGGGGACTTTTCTTTTCATTAGGATTTGATTACACAGTGTGCTTGATTTTGTCTCTACTTCTCTGTGTTTCTGTTTTGTGGTTGGGAGTATGTGATCCCACTGGTACTCCTTTGAAGTAATTTGAGTCTTGGCCTATATTATTACCACCTTTCTCTTGTTGTACACAGTTCATAGAGGCAACAGTCACGTATACATGCGGGATGTATTACTTACAATCATGTATACATGCAGGTTTTCGGTGAACAACCGAGCGTATACATGCAGGATGTATCACTTACAGTCACACATACATGCGGGTTTTATGTGAATAGTCTCATATATCCCTCTTGATGAGTAATATCTTGATTTTCGAGACATGTTGGGTGGGTTGTGAGTGTTGTTGAGTCTTCTTGGGTTCCTGTGATGTCAGTTCACTGCTCCTGTACTGTCCAGAGGCTTCTTTTTCTTCGGTTTTAGTTAAAATTTAGTCTTCTCATTCTTCTCCTTTTATGTTTTGATATTAGTGCATTAGAAATTTTTTATTTGTGTCTTTCTTGGCTTTTTTCTTATACTTACTACAAGGTCTGGGAGTTATACAACATTTTTTTTCATTTTCATATCATTTATAATTAAAATACAAAAATATTTTTATTTTTGGCATGTTTGTGCATGATGCATAGAAATAGAAATAGTACTTTCATTAAGTTTGCTTTGATGAAATAAGGTTCATGTTTTCAGATAGGAATGATTGCATTGGCATTTGAAGGGAAATTTATGTATCTCATGTAGTGGCATACCCATTTTTCACATTCAAAGATAAATTTCACTTGGCATCGTTTGTTAGGTGTGCATATTTATCTCACTGCCAAGTCATAACATCACTAGTTGCATGGTAATTACCCTTGAGTAATCACCTCCCTTAAAATTAACGCTTAACTTAAAATGGATTACACTTTTTATTTGATAGAGGTGCACCAACAAGCTTAGGTTGTAGAGTCTTGGAATAGAGTGTCATGAGTAAATTTTTCCAAGAATACAAAATAAAAAAAATTAGTGTCTGTCAAGGTGAGAAGCGAAATCCTTGATATAATTAGTGTTCTTAGGAGGATCCACTTACACGGGAGTTAATAATGAGGCAACATACATGTTTATGGTGGGGATAGACCCTTTCCACTATCTTTTTAGTGCCATATATATTTATAGGATCTTATTCATATCGGGGAGCTTTTGAGGTACCTTTGGTGCTTTAAATATTCAGGATTTGTTACCCTTCCCATATGGTAGATCCTGCCTGTAACTGTCCACTTGAGAATTGGTTATATTGGGGTGACATTAGTTTCATTACCTAGGTATCATAGCAAGTACTTACAGAGGTTACTCTGAGAGTGTACTAGCCAAGTAAGGGTCGGGAAATGCAATCTCTATATGCATTGAAGATGAGGGCCACTGTAAATGGTTACACATATCCACTTGTAGTGTATGGGAGTCTCAAACCTCTCCTAGATGAGACATACCTATCGCATTCAGGATCTCACTTATCCTCCCTCTTGGCTTGTTTGCATCTGCCTTAGATTTTCTTAGGGGTGTGCTCTTTGTGCGTTAGATTTCTTTAGGGATCACAATTAGTCGAGTCTTGTTATTTTTTTTGGTGTGATCTTGGATCAAGTTCTAACACTCCCCCAATATCGACATTTAGCAGGGATTTATCCTTTTGGGTCTCCTCCTCCTCCTTGGAAGAGGACTAGAAATTCTATGCAAACTTTTACAAATTATGATTCACACAACATTCTTGTCATGAGTACTACATATGAGAACGTGAATATCTATCCTTATCCATCCTATGGAATGGGTAATGTGACTGTCGTAAGACCTGGGACTTTGATTAACACTGACCCTCACGGGACTGGTACTTCATACAAGTCATGACCCCAACTCTCAGACTTTGCAGTTGTTCCCTCTAGCATCAGTCCCTTTAGATTTGGAATTTTAGACCTTACTAATACTTTTCCATCATCTGGCATTGATCCTGGTATATATCCCATTGTTGTTCCTAGGGGCACTACCATCCCCTTCCATGCTAATATATTTGGTAGTGTTCATATTACACTTTCCACTCCATTTGTGGGAGGATTTTCATACCCCTCAGTCGGGCTTGACACCGATGTTCACTTCCAAGGAGTTGACCCTAGACATACAAACATTGGAGGTAAAACTTAGATTCCATCCTATGCTCCATCGTCCACCAAACCTATTCCGTCAAATTCCTTTCTTATAACACATACTCCTCGTGACCCACATAGTCCTTTGGGATGGAGTGCTTCCTCTAGCCATGTTGTTCCCTTGACGACTGGTACCATTGTGTTGGGAGTCTACATACCTCCTTATGTGTCTAGGGGTCAATCGGTTTATCAATCCTACAATTATGGTTATATAGAACCCCATTATCAAGGTGTACCAATTTATAATATTCTCATGTATCCTTTTATTGATCATGCATAAGGGGGTTATTATCCAACTGGCCAAGGCCATGGTATTTATTCTAATCATCCTTATATGAACCAATCCTTTTCAGGGAGCATGGAACCTTATGGCACAACCTAGTCTCCCTTTCTTGGCTCCGTTGAACTTGTCTGACCTTTCGAAGCTAACCAAAGATCTGGTATCTCACAATACGATGTGGTTGGTTGTCCCTGCCAAACTTCCTTCAAACATTCCAAAGTTTGAAGGTAAGAGTGGTGAGGACCCTGGAGAGCATGTGACTACTTTCCACCTATGGTTCTCTTTGAATTCTTTGAACCATGAATCCGTCTGCTTACGACTGTTTCAACACACCCTCATGATTCCTACCACGAAATGGTATATAGACTTGCCTAGGGGCACGTATTAGATTCTTAACGACCTAGACATGAACCTTTTGAACCAATTTAAAATACCGGTACATTATGATGTCAATACTGAACTCTTGTTCATGTTTGGAAAAAATAAAGCCACACACATTTCAGACCATATTCAAGAGTGGCGTAGAGGAAAAAGGTTGATTAAGGCCAACATCCCACCTGAGTTTTTGTTGGATTGGTTCCTCAAATATTTATTTCCTTATATCGTGAAGGATGTTTTGACATCTAGATCTATGAATGAGGAGCTGTATATCTTTCAACATCAGCAATTAGATTTGATTTAGGATCATTCTGGGCTCCTTTACGAAATTATGCCTAATGCACCATGGTCAAACTTTGAACCTAAGTTCGAACCTAGGCCACATGTCAATGGTTCTATTGGCTCTACAAGTACTAAGGTTGTATACCAGGTTACAAATCAAATGTGAAATTTTTCTATTAATCAACATGCGACCAGATAAGCTATGGCTTCATCTAATCCCACCCAATCAACATATGTGCTCTCAGTACATTCGTCAAAATAGGAGGGTAACCAATAGCCCGAACAAAATAGAAAGAAGGGAAGAAACAATAAAAGAGGTGGGAATAGGAAGGAGAACTCTAATGATGACAAGAACGTAAATGATGTAGGGAAAGGAAAATAATCCTAAATGGAAGGTTAAATTCCCTTGCAATATTTTTGGGGGATACCATATCACATACTTGTTCCCACGTATTGATGAGGCCTCAAATTTCATCGCACATATCTCAGTTGTGTTGACTGGTCCTTTACCTCATAACAAAAATATGGCTTTGAGGAACATGAACACTAAAAACACTTCTAGTGGGAATCAAAACCCGCTAAATGCAGAAGGTGTCCATGGTTGCATCAACATGTTGTATGTCACTAATCTTGTGACCCAGAAGAAATATTACGGTTCGTCTCAACCTGACTTCGGTGAAGAGCCTATGCCTCCTGATAAATATTTTCATATTAATAATCCTGAAGATATACCTCACACACCTAAGGGATTCTTAAAGCACTTGGAACAAGACTCTAATGCTCAAGCTTCCCAACATTATTCTATTGTTGAGGGCTTGGGTCAGAATCCTTGTGTGATGTCATCTCTTGAAGTCATTCAGACTTGTCCTACACAAAGGAGAGTTTTGTTGAATACCCTCAAGATGGTTGATTCTAACCCTTCCACTACACTTAGATTTGATATCCACGAGATCCGTCCTCGGTTTTCTTACCATGTGGATTTCTTATTCCATATGGAGTGTATGAATAACATGATAAAATACACAGTGATTGATGAAGGCGTTGCGGCCTCTTTGATGTTTCTCTCTTATTGAAAGGGCCTTGGTTCATCTATGTTGTCAAAATCCATGACCATGTTGGTTTCTTTCCATGGACATTCATTTCCACCACATGGTATTATCCCCTCTCTCCAGGTCCACTTGGGAGGGAAGACTGTGTCGATCGAGGTTGAGGTGGTTGATGCACCCCTTATCTACAACCTTTTACTTTCCCATAATTGCATCTATGCTATGAAATTGATCATGTCTTCTATTTTCCCTATTATTTTCTTCCCTTTTGAGGATGAGTTAGTCACTATTGGCGATATGTCAATTGATGCTTCCAGTTCCATTGCATCGTCATGATCTACCATCCCATCCATTGACAATTCTCAACTGACAACTAAGAATGTTGGTTTTGGAATGTATACATCGCTTATGGGATCCTTTAATATTGAAACACCAATCCTAGATATTATTTCCATTGTTGGTAATGATTCATAGTCGTTGAGTTCGCTCCCATTTCATATTATGTATTTGTAGGACCCTTGGACTCTCCCTTCTTTAAACATTTCATATGAGGATCTTAGACCTACCAAGATGAAGATGTTGTTGTATGCAGCAAAGGTTGCTTATCAAGATATTCTTCATCCCATTGTAGACCCTGGTCCTTCCCCTTGACGGACGGAGGAGGAGGATTGATTTGCACTTTCTTCCCAAGCGCACAAGTAAATTTGAACATGAAATCTGAAAGATTTGATGTCTGAAATTTGCCAGACACGTGTTTGTTATTCAATGGCAACATTTCTTTTGACATCGGTGGGAATTCGTTAGTTAATATTCAACACCATTTTAAACTGGGTCGATATTTTGTCAGAATATCATCGTAAATTGGGAAATTTTTACTTGAATTAGGATTCTAAATTTCGACGACTAGACATAAAATAACCGATGTATATCGCTTCAATCCTACACTTGCAAGTCGTCGCTTCTATTACCTCTGCCTCGGATGTCATGTTCTAGGTGTCAGAAATTCAACGACATGTAGATGTTTAAAAAAATAACATAACAAGGGATATGATAGTTTATAGACTGTTAGAACTTAAGATATTATTACTTATCAAATGGCATTCATTTAACACACAAGAATTATCTGATGCATTATTTTCTCCATTATTGTCATTGGCACTTGTTATGCCTCCTTTATTCAAGCCCTCTACAATTTTCTTGGTTTCATCTTCAACTTCAATTCTTGCCCTTTTTATCGAATGCAAATGTTTAGAAAAGTTAATTTTATGTTTCCTTGCCTTCATTTGTGTCCTTTTATTTTGATGATCTACTCCAGATAATAATTCAAGAGCATTTTCTTCTTTCGTGCAAATATTTATCTTTATTTGATTATCTGATCTCTCTAGTAGAGTTGATAACCCTGAATTATGTTTCTTTAAGATATTTCTTTTCATCTTCAGAATGGAATTTTGATGCAAATAAGTGTTTGGAACTACCCTAACTTCATTGTCTTTAGTCACAAATGTAGAAAGCACATGCTATTTGACATTAGGAACATAATTTTCATGAATATTTTCAAAATCATTTTCACCCTTCAAATTTTCTTTATAGTTTGAAACCTGAATGCTCTCTTAAGTGTTTTCATCTTTAAAATATTCAAAATTGCTGATAATGTTATCTGCCACTATTTTTCTATGATTTAGGAACTCACTTTTACGCAGTAAAAGACCACCTCTAATTTTGTTTTCCATACTTTTCCTTTTCTCATCAAACTGCTTTTTCAGTCATGGTCTACTATGAAATAATGTGTGTATCTACTGATTGTATCCTAATTTCTTCATGATAAGAAGAAAAATTCAAAATATTGTCTCCATCATTTTGAATATTTCTTTCACTCAAAAAAATCACCTTTTAGGATCTCTCTTTGTTGTCTTCAACTCTAGCTCAGTTATTAACTTTTTGCATTTTCTACATTTCCTCTCTCTCATCAGTTGCTTCTTGGATTTTATCATGTTTTGTAAATGGTACTTTCTCTAAATAATCCTTTCAGCTTTCATCAATACATGATATGGATTTCCCATCATCAATATCTAGCATAAAGTCCTCTTTCTATGTACCATTATCATCATACTCCTCACATATCTCTTTCACTGCACGAGTAAATTCAGTTTCATCCTTTCCTTGACATTTGGCTGGCAACTTATTTTTCAAATCAGAGGTGAATGGATGACAACTTATTTTTCAGCTTAGAGGTGAATGGATGACAACTTATTTTTCAACTCAAAGGTGAATGGTTGAACATTAGTTGCAGCACAGAAACCATTGCAAAAGAAGCAATAAAAAATTGAAATCAATAAACCAAAAGTTGCATCTAATTGAAGACCAAATCCTATATTTTGAAAACCAAGGTGACCAACTTGACATGCTAGAGACCACATATAAGCTTATCAGACAAGAGTATAACCAAAGGCATTTATCGAACAAGTTTGGATTATTTTATTCTAATGAATCTACAACTATGTCTAGATTTCCCTCTTATCGCACTGACTGTTTAAGCGGTCTAAAAAGGTTTCAGGATTCATACAATTACTCTTAAATCTATGGATATATATTTGTTGTAGAGTACACCATCTCTATAAGTCTTTTCATTGTATAAATCGATTATATTATTTTACAAACACTTTGCGTACACTAGGTTGTAATGTACTGTAAGTAATTTGGTATGTGACTTTGACAAATAATTGTAGAATATATTGTTGAATGTAGTAGTAGTTGTCCAATCCTTATGACGATTGTCCTTATATGGTTTAGAAGGAAGTTATTATAGAATATGTAACAGTTACCATCCACAACATTTAAGCTTGCAAAATAAAATGATACAATAATAATAAAGCATAAATAATGCTTTTAATGCCAAATTTCCAGATCTAGATTTTACTCAAAAATAAGGTGAATACATGCCTAGAAAATTTGATGCACTAACAACAATGGAAAAAGGTGTCCTGCACAACTCCAAATTTCTCCTTGGTATTGCACAAAGTGGGCATACTTCAATGAACAAATATAAACTGTTGTAGTTTCCTTTCACTAGATAATAATGAGTGGATTTGGTAGATATTAGACCTCACACAAGCAAAAGCGGCAGCATAATGAAGATTTAATTCCAATAAAGATATATAACACAAAACTTACCTTGGAAGCACAATTGTTGTCTGCTTCCATATTCAAACAGGCATGCCTGCAGATAGAGATTGAGTTTACCAATTTTTGTCCAGATATGTGTGAGGTTCCTAACAAGCAAAAATTTTGCATAAGAAAAAATTTGGATACTATAGATGTCATTTTATATATACACCTTTTCGCAATAAAGGGGATGGTATAATGCATCATCGAATTCATTTAGTTTGTCTAGGTTCTCTGGAGTGTAAACATTGTGTCTAAGTTTTAGGTTTAGTTTTAGTTGTTATCCTAGAAGGGAGTACAAGCCCCACATGATGGGAATCAATGATTGTATTTCTTAATTTAGTAGTTTATATTTCAAAAGAAAAATTCTAGGTTGTAGCTATACACTCTTAGCAAATGTGATTTGAATATTCTTCTTTTCCCTTGTCAAAGCATATCCATGAACAAAATTGATGTTTTATTCCTACCTAACCTTTTTATGCAGTTTCTTGAAATGCAAACACTACATTTGGAACCTGGGAAATAAAATAACAAGTGTATTTAGAAAATTTTGTTTTGTTGTAAAATCCATGATATAGGTCAGCGTAGACATTGTATGAGAACTTACAACTAAAATATGGGAGCAGGTCCACATGGAAATGGATGCAACTTACAATCTATGTAAAGAGGTCTTTCTTTAAAAGAAACCTACACAAAATGAGAGACTACAACTAAGTCACTAATAGAGTGTAAGGCTTAAGGAACAAGATTCTCTCAAATAGCATTATGTTAAGCTCTATAAATATTATTTAGCATGAAACATGGCCAAAGATTATTTACAGTGATATAATCAACCCAATGATTCTTGATATAAGTAACCCAATGATGCTTAAAGAGGTGATAAGAATACCTTTTAAAATAGGTAAACAAACTACTATGTAATGAACCAAAAGAGTTCTTAAAATATAACATAAATATTCATAGAGGGTATTATGGAATTAAAGAACTAACCTTCTTTTTCATATGCTAGGGTCTCATCAAAACTACTCAAGTGGTCATCCTATAGACCTCCTAGTAGTCTCTCTATTTGTTTCCTTTGACCATGCATCTACTTCTCTTGGTTTTATTATGAATACCCCACAACAAGGCTACCTCTATGGTATTGAAGTTGAATGCCTCTACTTCCCTAGCCTCCACTTTTATGCAAATATTAGGATCGACAATGTCTAGTAGTGTCACTAGTCATTTAGCAACCACCCATCGTCATGCCCCATCCTCTCACCAAAAGAACACAAATGTGAGGTTTTCATCAAAAGATACTTAAATGGATATGTTATATTAGGTTCTCCAAACAAGAATGTCTCTTTCTCCAAGGAGATCATTTAAGGATGTGGTCAAATCAGTCAAGGACCTTTATCCCCAACATTCTACCCAAGGACGTAGATTCATAGAGAGAACTCAAATTCTAATCTGGTCCTACAAGTCTCACCAAAGGAACTTTGTGACAATATGAAAAGCTTCAAATAAGGAACTTTGATTTTTCATTTCAACAAACTGGCCAATTTGTGGTGCTCTCATACACTGGACTAATGACAACTGGGAAATAAATGTCTCAGTGAGACTTTGTGTGAAAGGTTTCTTGTGGTTCATTTTGAATATATTAAACATAGGAATAGAGAAATGGAAGGGGGGTCTTGGTTATGGGATAGATATTGTATTGTCCTAACTCTTTGATTCCTAGAATTCGATCTCACATCCATGACAATCTCATGAGAGCATGTCTAGGTAATACTTCCAAATTTTCAAATTGACCTCTAAGGAGATGAGGTCATTAAGAAAATGGACAAAGTCTTTGGGAAAGTTTATCAATTTTCACAAAAGGAAGAATGTAGAGTTTTTCCCTAGTTCTAAGAGATTTTGTATAATTGTATCTAGGGAAAGGACTTCCATATAGGGTCATCCTCGAATATGATCAAATGTAATGGTATCAACCATTGGATTAGGGATATACATTTTTTTGGTGCATATGTTGTTGGGAAATGGGTTATTTAATGGTGTCTTCTTCGAAAATGATTGGGGAAGTAGAAGAGAAAATTGAACCTCAATGTAATTATTTAGAGGAGGAAAGGAAACCCATGAGAGGAGGACCAAGATGATTTCTGATTCATGAAGAGAAGAAGAAAGAGGGAATCTAGTCAAGATGGAAGTCAATTTGATGTTGGGAATGATTTCATATGACAAAGATAGAGATATCAAGAAAGATAAAGTTTGAAAAAAATCACAATGACTATATCATTTCATATATAGACGAGAAATCAAGAAATGAGAACCCGAACATTAGCTAATATTACAAGATAAGAGGCTCAATTTTCCAATCTTTGCTTCTAAAAAAGCTAGATGCAAATAATGTAACCAAGTAAAAATGAATTATCTACTCTCAAATGCTCTAAGGCATTGTCTCTCAATGATTTTTTCACATAGGTATACCTGGGGTAGCTTGTAAATTTGCAATTTCTAATATAAATTGTGTTCATGTTAATAAGTGTTGGAAACCTGAGAGATGGAAACTGTGGGTAGTTTTATCTTTGACCCTGAGGAAAATATGGAAGAAATATTTTCAAAAATTGACAACTAAATTTCATATCAAGGAAGCAAAAATTTCAAAATTCACAACTAAATCATTTCATATCTCAAGGAGGAATAGGGAGATTAAAACCCCAACATTAGCGGATCTTACAAGACAAGTATCTCCTTTGTCAATGTTTACTTCTAGAATAACTATATCCAAAGAATGTAAACAAGGATAAATTGAATTATCTAATCGCAAACACTCTAAGGCGTCGTCTCTCAATGATTTTTGCACTTGGGTATAGCTGGGGTAGATTGTAAATTTTTAATTTTTAATATATTATAATTTTAGATATGGTTCTATATAGAGTTAAAATTGTCAATGTCCAACAGAGATGATGTAGTTAGGAATACTATTGGCACATCCATTGGGATTCCTTTTTAGCTCTTTTCTTCCCCACCCATACTGACATGACTTTCAAAGGGGAGAAAACCAAGTCCTAGGTGATTTCGGTATAATAGAAACTCCTTGGAAGTAGTACATGGAATCCTAAGGAATAACACACCTTGCATCATAGACCCTAGGACACATTTCTACAAAACAAACAAAAGGATTTAAAAAAAATATACATGGATAAATGAACTAACCTGGGAACGCAAGGAAGACTTAAGGTTCACTTTGTTCTTGGTGGTACACTTCTCCTTATGCTCCTTGAAATCCATTGTGGGATCATACCATATTTTTCACAAGGCCTTTGTATTCCAAATGTTTGATTAGGGTAAAAATTACACAACTTTCCGTAGCATAAAATCAGGTTTGTGGGTTTTACTTTCTATCACCTCTATAGAAAATAATATCCTCGCAATTTTTACCTCCATAGTAATCACCCTCGCAAATATGAGATCACCTGGAGATGAGGAAATAAGTAATCACCTTTATATATATGAAATCACCTCCCCACCTAGGATTATCCTTGGAAATTTGTGATGTATATCTCTGATAACACTCAACCTTTAAACATTGTTATCATTATTGATGGTCCAGGAATTTAAATAAGAATTTCAAATAGTACAAAGGTTAGCACAATATTAATTTTCGATTAGCACAATGTTAGCACAATGTTAATTAAGTATTCTATGGTTTGGGTCCACCCTTGGGTTACAACTTTAGGGTTTAGGGTTATATCATATTTCATTTTGTGGATCTATCATTACTATTAGAACAATGGACATAGAATGCAAACAAATAGATTGAATAAAGAATTGAACCAGCAAAGGTGATGTGATGCACTTCTCCACTGCCTATATGATTCCCTGTTTTGTTTTCAACTCCACTGCAGTGGAACCAAGCTACAAATAAAATTAAGAAAAAATGTAAGCTAACGACTAGAAAAGAAAAAAAAATGAATGGGTATTCAATGAATAGAGAGATGTATCGAACCTTGATTTTTTCCATGGAAACAATATGCCTATGAACCCGTCAAACCACTGAGTAACGTTAAGTGAGATGGGCCTTATCTCCCCAGATCAAGCTTGTTTTCCACACAGTTCAGTTTCAGGTTTACCCAAAAGCTCTGTCTCCATCCATCGCTGAACTCGTTACCATTGCTTGATTGAGATCCCACAGAATTCGATCGGGATTGTTTGTAAATTGAAGGCATAGAAAGCATAAAAAGGGGGTTTCTCATGGCTCTATTCTCACAACTTTTTGGCTCCATACAGGGATTGGGAATCCAGAAGGACAAAATGTATGTATTTTGATGGTTGGGACAAGATTCAACATTCCTTCCAGGTCAATATCTCATTACAAAGTATGGATGGCTCTATTATCGGGACGGCTTCCTCTCCCCCCTCTCTCTCCAACTAGGTAAACTATAGTAGCAAAATTGGCCATGATCTACGAGCTTTATAAAATGGCAATCCATGAGATTTATATATAATTTCCATTTTGTGCCGAAAATGCGATGACATTGTCTATTTGGTGTAAAAAATATGACAGGTGTTGGGCCACTATGAAAGAAACAAAAAAAATGCATTTTATCTTAAGTAAAATATGAGAGGAAGGCCAAATTTTAGAGTGTCGTCGGATTTTTTTTCAAATGTAGTTGTGTTATCATTTTTTAATTTCAATTCCTGTCATCTGTTTACCGATAATAATAATTCTCTCGTAAGGGTTTTGATTTCCTCTTTCATACCCAATGCATTTGAATGAGATTCCTTAATATCGGTTTCTAATCAAGATATATTACCCTTAAGAGTCTATTTGGGTTCTTGTCAAAGACTCTTCTCACTCCTAGAAGGTGAATAATTTCGTGTAGACAAGGACGTGGGCTCAGTTCTACATGGAGATATCCTATTAGTAAATTCTTTAGGAGAATTAGTCACAGGGTTTTTTCCTTCATAAATCTGGTGATTACACTCATTATCATGAGCAATTTCATGATTTGGAAACATATTATCATAATCACTTACGATCTCAACTAATGGTTTTTCTCCTTTTTGTTGTGTCATTGTAGGGGTTGCTATCATGGTCATGCTCCTAGTAAATAGATGAGCACAAACATAGACATAATCTGTTGCCTTTGGTTGAAGTCCATTAAACAAGATAGATTCTTTGTTTTGGGACATGACTATCCTTTCAAGACTTTGAGTAGGTATTTGAACAACTCGAATAGCCTACAATTTAACATAACCTCCACCTATTAACATGGGATTACCTTCTATCATGTTGGAACCTAAATCCTTCAATAGGACTAGTTAACTGTCGTTTGTTTCTTTAGGGCTTGCACAATGTTTTAACACAAAAGATTCACAAACATAGAATTTCCTTCTCTTCTACTGAGATTTAGATATATATGGAGGCAAAAATTCAATATGAACAAATCCAATTTCAACTAAAAATTGATCCCAACTCATATCAGTCGTAGACAATTGAAACTGAGTCAATACTTTTATTAAACCATAATGAAAAAAACTTCGATCTTAATTTCGTATGGTGTTTTGAACAACATAAGACATATTTTCTAAGCTATAGAGCATAAAGCATAGTAAATTCAACTTAGAACCTTTGAATGCCATCAAAAGCCTTAAATAATAATAATGTACAGCGGAAAATTGACCATCACATGTTATATACCTGATGATCAAATGAAGTAACTATTGAAACTGGGGCTTGAGTTATTTCAAAGGGAACCCAAATTTATCATAAAAATCTGCAGGTAAGGGGAGTAAAAATTGTTTTCATTTGGCCTTATTTATCTCCCCCTGTTTAAACCACTTCTCTCTCGTCTGCGACAACTTTGTTTCTTTCGCTATGAAGTCCTCGGAGATAACCAAATGTAAATTTCCAATCTGTGCAACATTCTCCTTAAGAGATAGGGAAAATTGCTGAGTTACCTCTACATTATGCCAATCAAATCTTCTAAATAATTCTCCCCGTCTTATTTTTTCAATTAACAACATAGCCTCAAGTTCAATGTCAAGCAATTCACTACCGGCTGGGTCAAACCTACATAGAGGATCCATCGTGACTATACTAAGATGATAATCAAGGTAAGGGTAATCATCAATGGAGACCACAAACCAGGTTATTTTTTTTCCTATACAAACCTTAAATCCGGTAACCTCGCATCCAAAATGCTTCCCAATTCATTATATGGTCTGGTAACCAAGGTAAATGATGATATAGAGAAAGAAATTATGATGATGCAGAGAGAGAATTCATGACTTTGTACAAGCATTATAAATAGAAATGACCCTTAAAATCTTCGTTGATAGAGTGAAATGACATGATTTGTACTTTGATCAACATGTGTCGAATGAATCATAATTCTTGTTTTAATCCTAAGCTAGGATAGATCCCACATTATTTATTCATAGTTTCGATTTGCATGGATATCATAATAATCATAATAGTTAGGGTATAATTTGAATGGAAGTTTGATCATTCGTTTAGGCATAGTTTTTTAGGGTATTAATTTTTAGGCATAGTTTTAGGTTTTAATGTTTAGATATATATAATGAATCAATATCATCAATCTAAACAATATATAAAACATGAATTTAATCATTAATACTTTTCCTAGAATTACAAAACAAATTATTGAAGCCTTGATATCATTTATGGAGAGATCATGTTAAAAAATAAAAAATCATAGAATCCAATTCGATATGATTGCAAGATATGATCAACTGAAAAATGAAACATATTTAAATAATATATATATATAACCAAAATTTAATATGTGCAAATAAATAATTGATTATATATAAATTGGATTTAACATTTGTTAAATATATCATGACTAAAACCTCAATAGTCGTGAAAAAATAAATCCTTAGGATATTTTTTTCTTGAGTAATTGACGTTTCAAATTGCGAGTACCTTTAGAATCATAGATTTTGAAGGCACTCTTAATAATTTCTTCAATAATTTATTAAAAGAAAATCTGATATATTTTTTATTAACAAAAAATAGAATGAAAAATTAGAAGGTTGTTGGTAGCCAACACATCCGTCATGTTCACACTCTTCATTGATAGCCTTGAGGATTCAAAATTTGCAAGCCAAGAGGAATTAAGGAATCTCTTGATGGCTCTCTTAAAATTGACAAGATAAAAAAATAGAAATCCCTAACTAAAAGGAAAAAAATGCAATATATTTAGAAAATACAAGAAAATCTCTTACACCTCTCTAAGGTGGCTCCTAAGAAATTATCCAAGCAGATTCTAATTAGGAAAACTCAATATAATAATAGAATTGATTTACATGACTGGATTTCCTATCTTAAAAATATTTATGAATCACCAAATGTAATAGATAACTTTGAAACCCTGCTCACATTGGAAAAAATTTTCTCATTAGAATACATAGATTTGGGGGTTAAGCGTATCGAAAATGGAAAAGATAAGGACATTAAATGTTACCAAGAATAAATCTTAAAAATCGGATTTCTTGTCGTCATCCCTCACATCCACAAGCTATTCAATCAAGCGGTCAAGAGAGGGTTCCCTAAACCATGGAATCATAGTCTCATTATCCCTATTTTTGAAAGTGGGGATACAAATAACCCCTCTAATTATCAGGAAATTATGATTAGCACTCTCTTAGACAAGTTATATGGTATTATTTTGAAAAATAAGATCACCATATGGCATGAAAGTGAAGGTAAGAGGGCTGAAGGCCAAGCGATTTTTAGAAGGCACCACTCAACAACGGACCACCTCGTTGTGCTTAGGATCATTTTGGAGGAATGTGATAATGATAAATCCAATCTTTTTTGCTTCTTTATGGAATTTAGAAAGGATTTCGATACGGTATCTCAAAATAACCTATGGAATAGATTAGAAGAGATAAAGGTTGCTTTTGAGTTGAGATTTGTCGCAATAAGGTTATACGAGAATGTCATTGCCAAGTTTAACATCAAGGAGGTGTGGTAGAAATATATTAAGTGTAATATCAGAGTTAATTAAGGTTTCCACCTCTCCTATACCCTATTTGGCATTTACATCGATAAGCTAGAATTTTTTTTAGAGGAAGCAGGTTGTGCTGACACGATCTTAGCTTGAATAGTCCTCATCCTTCTTCTCTATGCCGACGATATTGTTCTTCTAGAAAGGTGTCCATTTTATCTTGATAAAAAACTAATACTTCTTAAAGATTTTTTCTCTACCATGGGTATGCTTGTTAACACTCACAAAACAAAAGTTATGATTATCGAATCCAAGGACACTTTTGCTAATTTTGTGTATGACAATAGCAACTTGGAGGAAGTGTCCTCTTACAAATACCTAGGAATTGATATTCATCACAAGCTCAATTGAAACTATAGCATTGAGAAAAGGATTACTGGACGGTGGAAATATTATTTTGGTCTTGAAAATAATTGTAAAGCAACAAACCTTGTGACGTGGGATAAAAAGAATCTCCTCTTTGAAACGTTAGTCACTCATGTTATCTTGTGTAAATGTGAGGTTTGGGGTTGCAACATCTCTATATAATCCTGGAGAAAGATTGAGAAAATATAGAAGTTTTTTATAAACTGTAACCTTAAAATTAAAAGGAATACATCCTATCCTATTCTCCTTATAGAAGTGGGTATTCCCCCTATTGAGAGCCTAGCTATGACTAGGCTCATGTTGTACAATGACAAAATCAATAACATGGTAGACCATATACTTCCTAAGATAGCTTTAAATGCCATCCAAAACCACCTAAGAGTCAAGCAAGTTTAGTATAAAGATACAAGGGCCTGGTTAAACCTTTGGGAGATTGATGAAAATGTTGCATTGCAAAATATTAATAACATTAAAAATATTGTTACTTCTAAGTTTAAAGAGAAAATGTGGTGTGAGAAATATTTAGAGGATAAAAGAAAATTAAGATATTATAAGGAGGTCATCAACCCTACTCTAGAATATCAAAAGTGTCTCTCTGTTTTAACTAGTTCAAAGAAAAAAATTAATATAGCCAAGATAAGAATGAACTCTCATGAGCTCCATAGTGAAATAGGTCATTGGTAGATTCCTAAAACACCATCCGTGGAAAGGATCTGCCATCTCTATGAGAATATGAATATTGATGATGAAAATCACTTCGTCTTAGAGTTCCCTATGTACACCCACGTTAGATCTCATTTTCATAATATTTTTTGCTATGCCAACCTTCCTATCCTTTTAACGTGTCAAAATTATAGTGAGCTCGAGATGCTTCTCTCCAAGCTCTTTAAGCATAGGAATACAATTTTAAAACAAACTAAATAATTTGTTTCTTTAGGTCCGATAGACCAAAGTTTGGTCTCAATGGGCATTAACCATCATCATGATATGTCCTTACTATGAATAACATATTTGGATGAAAATTCTAAAGAAGGATGGACTTAAGAGAAGGATGGGAATGTGCGGAAATGTTGGATGCCACTCTTTAGAAAGCCAATAAATATTTAGAAGATACAAAATTTTAAATGAGGAAGTTACTTCAGAAGAAAGCAACTGCTCCAAATAAGCCCAAAATAGGTCCAACAAAGATTGCAACAACAATTGCAGAGTCAACAAAAGCTATAGGAATAACATATATTCCATAAACCTATGCAGGTTGCAATGGTAACATGAATATGATTTTATTGTTTGTTGATTTACAGTCCATCCTGAACATGTCTAGATTGATAGCTCGAGGAATAAATTTTGGCCAAATGTTTTAAGTGTTTTGGTTGGAGTTTTGTTAATTTTAATGCAACTTTATTTGGATCTATAAGAAAACTATGATAAGGGAAGGAACTCTTTTTCTCTTGATCAAGACATACCAGATGCTTTGAAGCAAATTCATGTTGAACAACTTATTGATTTTAAGATACATATTAAACATTCCATTCCTCATTTGAGGTTGAAAAATGATGACATACTTGGATGCAACAATGGAGATGAAGTATCCAAGATTCCTTAGAAGTATGGCAAATGTCCTAGGTACAAATGGATCAAATTGATTGGCATGTGTTTTTTTATCTAGGTTTTGATGCAATCTTATTTGGCAACCTGATGGTGAAACTAAGAATGGTTGAAAAATATCTAAGCAAATTATGATAAATGAATACACTATTTTGCTGATGACCAAGACATATCAGATGCTTTGAAGGGAAGTTCTATTCTTCTTATTGAGGTTAAACAAGGATGAAACAATTGAGATAAAGTCTCTAAGATTCCTTGACAATATGGAGAGTGGAACTTGGGAGGATGTGTCTTTATTATTTGGGAGTTGTTCTGTTAACTGAATTTTAATGAAACCTTATTTCATAAAGCGAGTGTGGCTTCCCCATTAGACCCAAAAAAGAACTGCTGCTAATTTCATTAGTCAAAACATGGAAAGCATGTTGATATTTAGGACTTGAAGTAAAAAAATTGTTGACTTCTTAAGAAAGTAGGTAGGACTTGAAGAGTTTTTTTTATATAGCAGATGGAATATGAACAATTTGCAATGTGCATGCAAACTAGGAGATTTGTTTGTTAGTTGGGTTTTTATGAAGCATTACTTTGTGATCTTAGTGTGGCTTTCCTATTTTCCAAAAAGCATATTTCATGTTGTTTTAGTGAGTAAAAACATGGTAACATAGGTGATTTTTTATTTTATAGGCTTCAAGGCCTGTCTCGCACACGACTGGATTGATAAGCCAACAAATGGATTTTATGGCAGATGTCTTATGTGTTTTGACATGGTTATATGAGATGTTCTCACTACATAGAACATATTTGGAAGAAATTTATAAAGACGAATGGACTTGTAATCAGAGGAACATCGTTCCTCGTCGCTCAATCAAATGGCATTTGGTCACATGTCTTGATAATTGGTGAATGGTGGTTGGATAGGTGTCTCGCGTGTTTGGATAGGTGTTTTGTTAACTCCGATAAATAAGAAGGATTTCTACCTTCATTTACTACTTAAGGGCCTGTCCTGCGCATGTTTGGGTTGTTGGAAAGGTGTATTACGTGTGTTGACAAGGGTTATGTTAATTGAGTTCCCTTGCCTTCTTATTACCTCTCTTTGTTGCTTGAGGGTCCATCATGTACGTGTTCAAAAAGTGGGACAGGTGTGTCAAGTGTTTTGATAGGGGTTGTTTCTAATTTCATTAGTCAAAACATGACAAGGATGCTAATATTTAGGACTTGAAGTCAACAAATTGTTGACTTCCTAAGAAAGTAGCTAGGACTTGAAGAGTTTACTTTTTTTAATAACACATGAAATATGAACAATTTGCAATGTAAATGCAATTTGGGAGGTTTGTTTGTTAGTTGGGTTTTGATGTAGCATTACTTTGTGATCTCAGTGTGGCTTTCCTATTCCCCCCCCAAAAAAAAATGTTGCTAATTTCATTAGTCAACACATGGCAATCGTGTTGATATTTAGGCATGCATAAAGCTAGATTGATAGTCATGCATGCATAAACCTAGATTGACAACTCTGTATCATATTAGCTTGTTTTGATGCAAAAATGATGCAATTCTATGATTGAGAAAATGGGTTGCATGGATAGAGCATGTTTTGGATGCAGAAGCAACTTTTATAGACCAAGTGTTTTCTAACGAAATTGAACATCGTCGACAAGGTGATAGAATAGAATTTTATGTGCAATAATGTTTACAAATATGTTTCTAATTTCATTAGTCAAAACATGGAAATAATGTTGAAATTTACTTTTAAAGGTTTCCACAGTCAGGCATGCAAAAATTTGGCTTGACAACCCCATCTCATATCAACTTGTTTTAATGCATGACTAATGCAATTCTATAATTGAGAAAATGGGTTGCATGGATGGAGGATGGTTTGGATGTAGAAGCAAGTTTTATAGACAGAGTGTTTGGTAATGGAAATGAACAATGCACACAAGGTGATAGAACACAATTTTAAGTGCAATAATGGTTAGGGAGACTTTGAAGAAAGGGATGTAAGATATTAAGGTAGCGCAAGATGAGTAAAAATTTTCCTTTGTTGTAGGTGGGTGAATGGATATCTAATATGGATATTTATGGATGTCCTAACAATATTAACTAGTCCAATATGTATTAATTATGCATAACATGTTTGGAATGAAGTTATGAAGGATAGATTTGCAGTCAAAGCAGATTGGGAAAATGTGCATCTACCCAAGCTAAGTCTTAAGTGAGAAAATATATCTTTAGAAGGTACGCGAAATTGTTTAAATGAGAAATTGACATGGTACGCGAATAAAATGTGCAGGAACTACATTCAATCAACTGAATATTTGTGTATGGAATTTCTTCCAAGGAGCCAAAAGGTTTGTTGGCTTAGGATTTTCCTTGTAAGAAATCATATTTGAAAACTTCAATATCCCAATATTTTTTTATGGAACTACTTCCAAGTAGCCAAAAGAATCAACATTATATTGATAGTTTTAAAAGCTCCAACAAAAATTGCAACAATAATTGAAGAGATTAAGCCAACTATAATATTAATTTATATTACAGGAAATTAGAGTTTCCCCTAGTAGACTAAATACCATGTTTCAGAACTACACATACCCATTCAAAAAAAACATTTATAAATAGTTTGCAAGATGAAACCCTCAATTTGATAGTAAACATATAGTAATTCACACCACCAATCATTCCATTGTCAAATGTATGCAAGATAATGTATATTTGTTTTAAAATAATTATAGAGATTGTATAAATAATAGTTGCACACTTGTAATTAAATACTAAGATAAAAAACTACAGGATTAAAAATCCCATTAAAAAAAACTCAAATCAAAGCCATAGAAATAGCAAGCAAATTTTTTGCTAGCACAAGGAATGTTGAAAACAGTTAACCAGGGTGAAGTAATACCTGCGAATGTGACCAAGAGGAAAAACCTTTGTTGCAAAACCTCCGGTGTAAACGGAGATGAGAAAAAGAAATACAAGCAAACCAAAGCCAAACAGTAGCAAATATTGGTTACTTGAGGCTTTCTATAAATGCTACAAATCAAAGAGAGTGCAACAACAAACCCGATGAAGAAAATATTCTGACAAGATAGTCCAAATCCTCATAAGAGAAGATGAAATTAAGAAAGAGGCCCATGTATGAACAAAACGACCAACCTTCTTCCATTAATGGAGCAACAATGCATTGATGGAGCATTGAGGGAGAGCATTGATGTCGATGAAGGGACATCAGCAATGTGTTCTTCAATGACCCAACCGAACCCACAAACCCTTGTTGTAAACACAAGGAGCTTGGCTAAAAATCGCTCAGCGTGAAACCTTCACAAAACCCTCGGTGTGAAACCTTTGCAATGGGTATGCCTAATTTACCAACAAATGGGTATGTTCGATTTGCAGAGAAACACAAGCATTCCATCCGTGCAATTAAAGAAGGAAGAACATTGTAGTGAAGGACACTGGTAGGAAAAATATGGTTGTCAATCTAGGCGTGCGCTAAAAAAAAAAATTGACCACCAAATGTGTATCAAAACAATATGTAAAAAGATAAGGCTATCAATCCAGTTGTGGACAAGACCGACCATTGAGTTCCACACTCAAAAAACCATTCAAAACACGCAACGCACCTGTCCAAAATCCATTCCCCACCTATTAATCCTTAAGCCTGAAGGCTATCAATTCGACCATGCACAGGACGGACCGTGAAGCAACAAACAGGAATACCATATTCATTTTACCAAATATGGCTGCATCAAATCCAGTTAACATAACCGTTGTCAAACCACCTGAGACTCCTGCCCAAATTCCCAAACAGGTACAGGACAAACTCTCAAGTAGCAAATAGAGGTTATGAAATAATCCTGCGTCAAAACCCAACTAACAAAACCCCGGCCAAAACACGCTAGGCACCTCTTCAAATTCTCGAACACATGCATGAATGACTCTCAAGCAACAGACGAAGGTAATAAGAAGGCATCGAAACCCAGTTAATAGAACCCCTTTCAAAACACGCAATACACATGTCCAACTGACCAAACATGTGTAGGACAGACCCTCAAGAAGCAAATGGAGGTAATAAGTGTGCATCAAAACCTAGTTAACTGCTATGCCTATCAAACCACGCGAGACACCTGTCCAACTATCTGAACACGCGCAAGACAAATGCTCAAGCAACAAACAGAGGTAATAAGTAGGCATCGAAACACAATTAGCGAAAACCCTGTCAAAACACACAATAGACTTGTTCAACTCCCTGAACACGCGCAAGACAAATCCTCAACCAGCAAACCCAACCTACCAAGACACTTGTTCAACCGCCATTCGCCAATCACCAAGCGAGTGTCCATATGCAATTTGATGGAGCGACGAGAAATCTAGAGACTATCATCTCTATTGTTTAACACCTTTGATGTAAAAGTAAGGTATAAGTGAAGGTCAATTACTAAAAATAAAAGAGTAAGTTTATAAATGTTAGAGGTATTTATGTATTAGAAATCATTTTGATATTTATAAAGAGTGGATAAGGCTTAGCAACAAATATAATTACATTGGAATCAATTAATTTTCTCTCTCCAATTTTTATGAAGTATTCTATTAAGAAACATATTCACATCACAATTAATGGAGTCCCTCCATACCTCTTTCCCCCACTCTCTTTATGGTAGACATTTTAGTCCAAATCAAGTAATACTTTTGGCAATGAAACTTTTCCTTAAAAGGTTTGGCCCATTTTGAAACAGCCTAAGTAACTGGAATTTGGAAAACCCATAACAACATCACTTTGTACCTCCCTCCATAAAAAAATCCTCCAATAATTGATGAGAACTTTGACCATCGAACTTTGCCTTAAAACTTTTGCCCCATTTTGAAACAGCATAAGTCACTAGAATTTGGAAAACCCTAAGAACGTCACTTTCTTCCAACCCATTGATGACAATTTTGACTATGAAACTTTGCCTTTAAATTTTTGGCTCATTTTGAAATGATCCAAATAACTATAATTTGGAAAACCCTTCATAACATCAATTTGCACCTTGTCCATAACAAAACAAAACTAAAAAAATGTTGAGTTTGACCACTGATTAACTTAGTCCAAAAAAAAAGCCACATAAACAAGGGTAACTTAACAAGTAAACCAATCAATTATGTATTTGGTAGAAATTCTCCCTCAAATCTAAGAGAAAATTCACTTAAAGTAGTTTTTCTTAAGGGTTTAAAATGAATTCCCGAACATTTGGGAATATTGTGGAATTTGGTTTAAACTTTTGAAGAAAACTACTTTAAGTGAATTTTCTCTAACTAAGGAAGAGGTGGTTAATGACAGTTCTTTATTTATGATTGGTTAAAAATATCACTCTTGTGAACTTAAATTCCTTGTAACGAAGGTAGTTAGTGACGGTGCTTTATTTACGATTAGTTGAAAATATCATCGTGAATTACTTGTGGGTTCTTTCAATAACCCTTAATGGATTTTGAATTTTGGTAAAAAATATTGTAGAAGTGACTGACAGAACAAAAAAAAGCACCTAATGGAGGGAGGGAGGGGTGGTCTTATTCTCTTTAATGAAAGGAGTGTGGAGCCGACCGATTCCACACCGAGTCCAAGTCGAAGTAGTATATATATATATATAATAGACACCTGTTGGATTCGTGGACTGGTTCTGTGGCGAGTATTATATTATATTGTTTAAAGTACTTTGCTGGACTTGTTCGGTGGCGAATCTTATATCGTTTAAAGCACTTTGCTGGTCTGGTTCTGTGGCGAATATTATGTTCTTTAACGCACTTTGCTGCTCCTGCCGCAATGATGAATACAGGATACGGTTATATGGATGGGTCAGCCCGCTATTTTGAGGTACAAAATACCATTTTCTTAGGTGTTGCTGTACATTGTTTGGTTTTTATTTATATAATTTTATGCTGTGATGGCTGAATTCCATTTCCCCTCTCTCATGCGCACTTTCACTTTCTGCCAGAATTCTGAAGAAGACGAAAGCCGCAGCACTGATTTAGGAGGTGGAGAAACACAGATCAATATACAGCCGTCCTCCGGTGGTGGTGGTGGTGCGGAGGGAGGGTCCAGGACGAAGCCGAGGGGTCGTCCGCTCGGGTCGAAGAATAAGCCGAAGCTTCCCATTACCGTAACCCGGGACAACGAAAATGCCATGATACCTCGTATTCTGAAGGTGGCCGCGGGTTGCGATATTGGGGAGAGCGTTATGCAGTTTGTGCAGCGGACTCAGATGGGGCTCTGCGTTACGAGCGGCAGCGGCACGGTGGCCAGCGTGATCCTGCAACGAGCCATTGTCCCGGGATTCATTAAGTGCCGTGGCGAGTTATTGTCGATGTCGGGCATGTATCTTCCGGTTCCCTCTTCGTCCTCGTGGAGCGGGGGTCTGACAATAAGCTTGGCCGTGGCCGGGTCGCAAGGAAAGGTCGTCGGAGGAAGCGTGATGGGCGAGTTCATCGCGGCCGGACCGGTTACCATCATAGCGGCTTCGTTTACGAATCCACAGTATCACCGCATGCCCGCAGAAGTAGACGAAGAAAACGCAGCGAACATCCAATTACAATTACAATTACAGGGCAATCAGGTTGCTATGGCAGCGTCAGCGTCAACAGGGCACGGAAGCGCGCCACAAAATGATTGATATAAAGATACTAACTTCAATTAGAAGGGTTGCATGCACGCTCTGCCTGCTAACATTTATTTCTTTCTTGTTTCGAGCTAATATTCTTTGGAAAATAACAATCAGTCTTGGATTGTTTTCATCGGATATTAAGTAAGATTAACATAATCTCTCATAATAAATATATAAATAGATTTTTTTTTTACTTTTTAAAGTAAAAAAAGAACTTTCAAAAAATTGAATTGGTGTTTTATATAATAGTAAAGTTTGTGTTTAATATTTACAAAAATATATTCTTCTTAGAAGATCTTCTACACAACATACCAATTTATCAAACTTTGACTATGAAGATACCAACTTGAAGGTATCTTCTCACACATTAATTTAAATTAAAAAAATAGTAACCAAAATAAATGTTACTTAATTTTATCTTATGAGCAATATAAAATAAATGATAGTTTCATATTGTCATGCGTGACCACTTGAGTTGTTTTTTTATGTTTTGGAGATTGGAAGGGCAAGCAAGTCATTTTAAAATGGACATGTTTTTGTTATTTATTAAAGTTTTAGTTCGACACCAAAGTGGTTGAAGCCTTAGTCTTTAAATGATATGATAGCAAACTTAGGATGTATAACTCTTATAAAAATAAAAACAAAACACATGAAACCAAATTTAAATATAATCTTATGTAAAAAAACTTGAATATCTATTTTTAATTTAAATATACCACAATGCAATTAACAAAATGGTAAAGGTTTTGTACTTTTATATTTCCCCAAAAAAACTAGTAACATTTGTTTAAGTGGTTTCTAGATAATATTTCTTGTTTCATACATAATTGCAAGTCTCTTTCAAATCAATTCATAATAATAAATAATTAATATAAAAACATTATAATAATAAATAATGAATATAAAAATATTTTGCAAATCTCTGCCAAATTAAGAGAGTACTTACCATTCTAAAAGGATCTTTAATTCTTAGTTGATTGATTGGTCAACAGGGTTAATAAGGGTCTTCTTGGGTGGCCCATCCATCTTCACATAGTTCATGAACTCATCATTTTCCTTTAGACACCTTTATAACATGTTAATTATATGTTTGGACAAATAGAATCTATTGTTAGGTATGAATTAAACATAGTGTTCCACCTAAAGCATTCGAGAGTGATAAATATCATCTTGCCAACATAAACACAAATATAAACTATGTTATAAATCCATAAAGAAAACCGAGGTTTCAAAGATTTTTCCTACGTAAACCTATCAATCTCATTTGATTTCTTCGGTGGTGAGCTATCTCATTTATGTTGCATGGTTTTGGACGAGATGATAATTCTACGAGGTGAGGTTTTAAGTAGCAAAGTCTGCATGGATTTTAGAGAAACAAATATACATATTGATGTGCAAGGTTCCCAAGAGGTTGTTTCATATGTTTTCTTTTCCGTGTATAGCTATAATATTTATTCTCTTGTTTCCTCAGATTTTGTTTTCACCCATTTTCTTTTGCATGTGTTGAGTAGCGTCAACTTCTTCAATTCAGTGTTTGGATGTCGATATGATGTGTTTAAGGTACGAGCTATGTCCATGGATTACATTCACTCTAGTTTTTTTCTTATTTTAGGGCACTCGCATGAAGTTGGTTACACTTTTTAGTGCCACTTTAGAAATCGGAAACGCACTTCCAAAATGTAAATATATAGCGCATATATGCGTTATTGATGCTTCATTCGGAAAACCCAAGCCCAAAGACGAGGCTAATTTTAGTTAATTACTATTGCATGTGCGATATATCACATATGCATTTTTAAAGAGTTAAACATTGCACTCCCATAATATGAACGGGTTTGGGTACAAACTCCCCTTCAGCTTCCGCATGTAGTAAGGACCAATCAATAAAATGTTTAGTATCATATATATATTTCTTCAATAAAGATGCGTGGAAAAAAATATGAATCTTTATATGAGTAGGTAAATCTAATTCATATGCCATTAGCCCTATCTTAGTGAGTATCTCAAATGGTCTGTAAAATATTGGTGCAAACTTTACACATATCCCCAAACTCTTAGCCTCTGCAGGTCATGTTGAGAGCAAACAGTCAGCCACTGCTAGTCATGTTGACACCGTTGAGAAAACTGGTCATTCGAAGTGCAAACTTAAGTTCCCTCGTATGCTATGCGAGGGAGATCATCTTACTAACAAGTGTTCTGCTATCGAAGAGGTGCGAAGAGTGTGGTCTGAGTGTCAAGAATTTCCTTCTCCTGAATAACCTATAGTTTCTCAACAACCTACTCAACCTTTGGTTGATCAAGTGGTCGAACCAATCTCGTATTTGGTCGATCCCACTCTTCTTTCAGAGAGTGATCCTGATGTGATTGAACCAATTCCATCTTTGGTCAATCCCACTCTCCCTTCAGAGAGTGACTTTCACGAAGCGGTTGAATCGATTCTAGTATCGATCAATCCCACTCTTCCTTGAGAGAGTGAAGTGTCTACTAGTCACATTTTCTTCACCGCCAGTTTAGAAATTACTGAACAAGGGGGCACTGAACTTGCTTCAGATCAACCCCCACCAAGCTCTCGGATTGCTTCCTTTGTTTGGGATAGCCTAGTTGAGCCACACCTTCCTTCCGATGCACCTTTCCAGATAAAGGTCAAAGTTGAACCATATACGATTGCTTGTTGTATTTTTGATGAAGGAGCCTTAGTTAGTATCTTGTTTGCTCATGCTTGGCGAGGCATGAGATCTCCCAGCCTTGTGTCGACTGCTAGTCAGTTACTGGCATTTGATAGAAGAATTTGTATAGCCTTGGGAATTCTTACTCAAACACCTGTTACTTTTGGTGGGAAGACCATCTTAGTTGACTTCATGGTGATAGAAGATCCCTTGGAATTCAATATGCTCCTTGGACGTGATTATGTCTATGCCATGCAAGCTGTGGTGTCAACATTTTTTCGTGTGATGTACTTTAATCATGGTGAAGAAATTGTCACTATTGATTAGTTGGATTTTCTAGATCCTTCTCCTGACCCAACTAGAGACCAAGTCTTTCCTTTATTGGTTTCCAGTGTTTCTATAGACACTACCCCGCCATAGGTGAACTATGTGGCCTCATGTCCTTTATTTTCAATTGCTACTGAGAAGCAGCCTCTGTTTTCATGCTTACCTTCCCGGGACTTGGTCCCAACAGTTGACCAGGTGAGTCATCCTATACAGACTGTAGAGCCTTCTCTCCACTCTATCAATCCATTTGAAAGTTTAGACATGTGTCCTATTTCGGATGATCTCCTTTCTTTGGATGAAGTCTTCCTAGAGTCTTTGATACAGTATGACATTCTATTGGATGTTGGTTCAGTTGTGACTAAGTCTAACCTTGATTTGCCTAGTAAGATTGACCTTTTTCCTTATGTTGGTCTTGTTGACTCTTTTGACTCTTCCTTCGAACAGCAAGTCAGTGATCCTGATGAGTTTGATTTTTCTTATGAATTTTTTAACTCCTGTGATACTGAATTTGTTCTTGCAAACACTCTATCCCTTGTTGATTTTTTCTCTCCTTCTAAGGTTGATCTTACTGATTATAAACCCTCGAGCCTTGGTGCTATAGAATCTTCTTCAGTTGATTCTACCTTGACTTTACCTTTTATAGAAGATAGCAAAGTCACACGTGTTTCTACCAAAGTGATCCGCATCGGATTTTTTCTTCTGAATATGATCCTGATGTTGTTGTTTCTTGGAGATAGGATTTGTAGTTGGATTCACAACTGTTTACTAGCCTCGCCTTGTGTTTCAAGTTGTAATTGCATTTGCATGTTCCTTGCTCGCGCTTATGAGCCTGATGCCGACTTCCATGCTTTTAGCTCATTGTATAAGCCCTCATCTTTGTTCTCATCATCGCTAAGCCTTGTATCATTTTGCCTTTGCAACTTGACACCTTTTACCTTGAGGAGACATTCCCAGAGTGTCCTTATCTTGCTCACTTTCCTTGCATTATGCATAGGTCTGTTCCTTGTGCTTGGAACTAGTTTTGCCTGTTTATGACACTCGTCTCCTCGCATTTAGAGCATTCTTTCTGCTCTCTTTCGAGCTCGTTAAAAATAGTAAGGAGGCCGCGAGTTGAATTTTCTGGACTCGTTAAAAACTTCATGGGAAATATTTTGAGTTTCTTTAGGCCCAAGTCTGACTCCTCAAAATAGACTTGATTGCCAAGTAAACTTGTCCATTCAAGCTCGTTAAGAATATTTGAATGGGCATCCACATTGGTGGTAGGTTATCTCTTTCTCAGACCATGTGGAATAATACGAGAAATGATCCCTCTCTTTTCTTCGGAATTGAGAAGAGTATTCTCAGGCATAGGTTTATCACTTTTCCAGACCTGAGGGACTAAACTTACGGAAAAGGAAACCCCGGTATGAGCTTAGTTTTCTCTTTTTCATGCTCTGGACCAAAACATGAAAAAGATTTTGAGTGTACTTTATGTCTTTGTCATGCTCGTTAAACCCTAAAGAAAAAAGAATCGATTTTATTGTTGTAAGCCCCATTTCTCGTAATCAAATGAATCTTTCCGAGTGATCTTTCCTTCCTTCACACTCGTAAAACTCAGGCTATATGCTGCTTTTGAAGGAGCGTTGGGTAGGTGGTAATTTAACCTTTTTTGGACCTTCCTGACTAAGTGCGAAAAAGGTGCGCCTTTTCTTCTTTGAAAGTTAAGAGAGTTCTTCTTTGGTTTGTTTTATACTTTTTCGGCCTCAGGAGACTAAATTGGATGAAAAAGGACCCCCCAGAGTCTTCTTTGGAGTTTTCAGACTCTCTAAACTATGAAAACACCGTCGAGCATGTACTAGGTCGGACTCATAAAATCCACGAATCAGTGCTTTATCAAGCATTCTTCTTTCTTTTCTTCGAGCTTGCCAAAAATGAAGATGGTACCGAGTTTGATTTCTTGGACTCGTTAAACCTTTACTAGAAAAAGGGGAAGGGAAGTTCATTCACATGTTTTTTACATCATGGCAGCAAGTCTTGTTTCCTTGAACAAAGCACCAGTTTTGATTCTATCAACAGTTGGGTCCTAGTATTTTGACCTTATCCTGATTCAGAGTTTCTTACTCCTCCAGTTGGTCTCTTTTCCAATTATATGGGGAATTTGTTAATGTATCCTACATTGCAGATTTGTTTCGTTGGTCGTTTTTGTGTCAAAAGATGCCTAAGTCACTTTTGTGTCATGCTCACTGTTCAAGGATTAAACCTTTGTCGGCCATTCTGCAGTTGCCTTGACCTTTTGTGTCGGCCATTCCCTGGTATCAGTTCATTACATAATGTCTTCAGCATCCTTGTTGTGAAATTCAGTACCAATTCCAGATCCAATTAGCCTTTGACTTACCTCGTGTTGGATGATGAAGGATGCCTTAATGCCTTCCTTCCAATGGATCTCTTCCTATTGTCTGCAACACATCTTGCTCTGGGCATGAGATTTAGAGTTTTATGACAGTACCTTGGGGATTGTTGTCATTAGTGGCAATTTCCCTTTCTATTGGGTATTGGGGATACCTTAATGTCTCCTACTCAATGGATTCTTCAAGTGTTCAACTTCAAGTCCTTGTAATCACACTTGTTAGAATGTACTAGGTACCTTGGGGACCATTTTTATTAATGGTGGTTTCCCTCGCGTTTGTTAATGGTTCTCATTATTGACCGGTAATCAAACGGTTTCCTCCATGTTCGACTTCAACTCCTTTTATTCGCATGGTTGGGATTTGTACCTTTTGGGCGGTTTGGATTGAAGACCTTGGGTTGACAGTAGCATTGTCATTTTTTGCTATTGCCCGAGTTGCGCAAGACCTTGTTACATTTTATATGACATTTTGCTGAGACATATATCCACCATTAGAGGAAATTTCAACTCAAAATGGGCCTCCTAAAATGAATTAATAAAATAATAGTTAAAATAATAAAATAATATTTATTAATTATGGAGGAAGAAAAGAAAAAAACTACTTTTTTGTTTGTATTTTTGACATATCTCCCCGTGTTTTTACTCAAATTTTGATCAGGAGAGCTCGTTGGATGCGGAATTAAATTCCGCATCCAATGAGTACCCACTTGGCATACTTTTGATGGACCTCGCTACCCCAAAAACAAGAAATACCTGAAAAAATGGAATGATGATGTCATCATTCTGTTTTTTCGGGTATTTCTTGTTTTTGGGGTAGCAAGGTCCATCAAAAGTATGCCGAGTGGGTACTTGTTGGATGGGGAATTTAATTCCGCATCCAAAAAGCTCTCCCGATCGAAATTTGAGTAAAAACACGGGGAGATATGTCAAAAATACAAACAAAAAAAGTAGTTTTTTTTATGATACCTATCCCCAAATTTATATTAAAAAAGTGTTTAAGACCTATACGGTATTTCAAATTTAAAGAAATTTCATTGGCTAACACATGATGACATGGAATTTGAATAAAATTTAAAAGGCCCATTTTGAGTTGAAATTTCCTCTAATGCCTTGTATTTTTGTGGCTATGATCGATTGTCGAGTATGGATCCATCTTGTTCATTTGTGGCCATGACTCCTTTAGATTTGATATGGCGCATTTTTGCATATTGAGCGACCATGATAGTTTCATCAGTTATACATATGTTGGATCCGCCTGTATCTTTATTGCGATGTTTTGTATATGGACTTGTATGTCCCAGAGATCAGTTTTTCTGACATTTATCTCTCTTATAGGTACCTTTGTTCGAGCCTTTTGATCTTGGATTCTATGCTCTCTCCATACTCAGCTGTTTCCTTTATAATGTATTTCGGCTATCGTCTTCCCCTCTAACCTCACACATTAGGGGGCATCTTTTATAGCTCAAAATGACACATCTCTACCTGTGACCACTTTCGCATGATTTCGTCGCATGTCAACACTTCCATGACGGCACTTCATGAAAGTCACTGAAAGTCACTGAAAATACACCTATCTTGGAGGACTGATATCTTGAGTTTTGTAACTCCGTTTGACCTCATCTATACACCGTTGGAAATATATTTCTGTTAGATAAAACTTTCTAGAAGACAACAAAGTATGAAAATGCATAGCAATACCCTAGAAATGAGTTTTTTGTCTATACATGACTTTCCTTAAGGAAAACCCGCGTATGATACGTGAGTTGCTCTCTATTGTACCCGCGTATACAGAAAGTTGCTCATATACGCGAATTTCTATACTAGCAACCTGCGTATACTTTTCGTGTACACGACTGTCCAGTTATGCAACCCGCGTATGCCTTTTAAAAATGTCAGAAAACATGCCTTTTGGATTTCGGTTAGTTTGGGTAGTTATGCAACTGACTCCTTCAGTTGTAACTACTTTTTCTTCGCCCCTAACTCTTCCTTAAGAATATAATTAGAGGTAGGGAGGTCCATGAGAGGGGACTTGAATTTTTTCACTATTATGCTGGAGGATTTGGAGCTCTCTTTGCCCACACCTTTTCCCTGCCGGTCATCCCCTTGTGTTGCAGAGCTTGAAGGCTGATTTCTTTGGAGAAGAGAAGCAGCAGAACCAGATCAAGGTTTTGTGAGGTGCCAAACTTGAAGAGAAGGTATACTTTTACTTGTTTTCAAGATTAATAAAGATGTGATGTCCTTCTTCTTCCCAAATCATTGTCCAATGTGTGATTGAATCTCTGTTTATGATCATATGATGATGTTATTCATATCATTAGTTCATGTTTCTTTGATTATCATTGTTTTATATGTGGTCATAATGGTTTGAGGAAGGTATAATTCGTTTTGCAAGTCTCTTTGAGCGAGAGGAGCAAGAAGAGGATTGAAGAGAAAGCTTGGACCAACCTTTAGTTAGTCAGGTGTGGACCTTTCTCATCTCTAAAACTTGCTTATATATGCTTGCTGAACATTATACATCCACCTTTCAACCCCAGTATGTTGATGGCCTCTTAAACCCTAGCCATATGATACTTTCCTTTACAACACTATCCGTGCACAATATTTGCTTGTTTAGACAATCTAGTATGACATGGTTTTTTTCCAACCTGTCCATGCTAATAAGTACATCATATGATACTAATAGTAAGATATTTGAATCTATCTTAGACGGAAAACCGTCCAAGTTTTACCTCACTCTCACTAGTTATGAAACCTTTCTTTCTGTGCCAGTGTCTAATTGTACCATCCATGGTTGCTCTTGTTTTACTTTGTTTAGTTTACACGTTTCAACAATATTAGGTGATACATAGCTTCGGTAAGCACTAGGATCAATCAAAATTAAAATAGAACTATTTGAATCCTTACCTTCTATTTTGACCATAGTGGCCTGATGGTCTGCTTGTCCACCATCAAGTGTTGGATAGATCGTCAATGTGCTAGCCCTGTCCTCTACCATTGGGTCTTCCTTTAGATTTTGTAATACTCCATTAGTCTTGTTTGGACAATCTTTGGCATAATGGGGTCCTTGGAATTTCCAAAAGTTAACTTGCAGCAGGGAATCGTTCACTCATCTGTTTGCTGCTGGTCTATTGGTGTTTGGTACAAGAACATTTGGCTTTGCACCTATCTTGGTGAAGTTCCTGTTGGATAGAAAACTATTGTTCTATTTTCTGTAAGGTGGTTGTTTAAAACCAGGCTTTTGGTTATGTGAGAAGGTCCTAGACCTATATTGACTTATGTTTATGTTTTCCTACCTTAGTTTCCCATGCTCATAACAATGCCTAGCTTTGTGTAAGGTAGTTTCTAGAGTTTTGGGCATGTCAAACTCAATTCTCTCTCAAAAATTGGGAGGAAGACACCCCAAAAAATATTTTATTTTCACTTTTTCGTTCTTTATGTAAGGCACATAATGTAACAAATCCAAGATTCTATTGATAAATGCCTCTATGGTCATAGATTCCGTCCTTAACTCATGAAATTATTTCACCTTCCTGTTGAAGAATCTCTCATAAATGTATTTCTCCTTAAATATTCTGCGAAAATTACTCCATCTGATTTCTTTTACTTCATCCTTACTAGGATTATTAATCCTTGCTTGACCATATTGTCTATTATATTATTTAGCCTAACTTAGGAACCTTAATTAATTATTTGGGTCCACTATTTCCATTGGCTCCACTTAGCCTAATGGGGCCACATGTGCCAGTTACTAGAGTGTGGGGAACACTACTAGATGTTAATTTCCACTTACTGCATGTGCATGCATCAGTTTGGTGGCCTCCTAGACCAATCCCTACATTTTAGGAGCCATTGGGAGTCCCAACACCAACCTCCATCGGTCAGTAGGAGTTGGAACTAGTTGAGATTAGTTAGCTTCTACTTACATTCAGTTAGATCACAATGAGTTAGCTAGCACTACTTATGCATGGTTGCATGTGGAGTAGGTGCCTTTTCCCACCTACCACCTCAGTTAGACTGAGTTAGCTAGTTATTACTGATTGTTTTAGTTGGTTAGACATATGAGTTGGCTATTTGGCCTATGATATTGATTGAGACACCATGATTTAGCTATTCAGTTAGGTATAGTCAAATCCAATGGGGAGATTCGAATTCATCCCTAATTTATTCGAAATATTTTCTTATGTAAACTATTGTAACAACGGATTTAATTAATGACAATGATATTGTAGTTATGAGAGATATACTCATTTGTTTCCTGTTTGGTTTGATTTGTTCAGTTTGTATCTTCATTCTCCTTTTACTGAATCAATAATATTTGACTCATTTCTTGAATATTTAAATGGAACCACAATTTTAACATGGTACCATAGCCATTTCAAGCAAGCTTCATGTTTGTTTCTCTCCATTGAACATCAGAAGTAGTTGGGTTTCCATAGAAGTCCCCAATATTGATTTGGTAACTCTAAATTTATCCATAGTAGTGGTGCAAGGGTGACGGACCCTGAAAACATGTTCATGTCAAGAGGAAAAGCATGATTCTAACATAGTTTGAATGTTTTATTGTTTTGCAGTGAAAATATATAGGTGCTACGTAGCTTGTGTGAATTTTTGTGATATTTTAGCCAGAGAATTATGGATTGTCAATATCCTACACCATAGATACTTACAACTTCCAACTATCTTTGATTAGAGAATTGATATGTAGCTATCCCTACACGAGCATGGCTACCTCGAGATAATACTTGAGAGGAAGGTCAAGCCGCATCAACCAGTTGAAAAGAACAATTTTTTGAACCACTTTGATGAAGATTTTGGTTATCTATGCACTATGTATACATAGATCTCCTCTTCCACCTTGAAAGTTTGAGGATACCTAGAGAAGATTGGGAGAAGCTTGAGAACTTGTTTGGAAAACAAGATGAGCTTTGGGGACACCTCCTGGATAATGAGTTGGTAGCGTTACATCCTATCAGTTTCGAGACTATTGAGAAATTCTTTACTAATTTCAAGTCTCTTGCACTTCAATGTAAACAATGCGGAATAGAAAAAGAAGGATGAGAAAAATTTCCTCTCCATACTTGGAAAAATCAGTTCGAAGTATTTTGTATTTGTTTTGATATCTCATTCCAAGTAGGAAAGCTTCCCCAATTGGAAAATTCCTTCACTTGAGTCTTTTTTTGAGTCCTTAATCAAGGAGCAAAAGAAGTTGATTTGAATGGGAGTAATCAATACCTCCAAAGATCAAGATCTCCTAGTTACTGACAATAAAAAAGCACAAGATGAATGGAAATCAAAGAAGAAGGAACCTAAAGTAGTTGATTCGAAACCTAAATAGAATCAACAAACATCTGAAGGAGTCTCCGGATCTAAGAAAAATAAGTTCAAAAAGAAAAAGTTTCCCTACTGTATGAGGGGTTTTCATCCAGAAGACTCATGCATGAAGAAGACCCTCAACCAATTGAAAGATCTATCTGTACAGATCAATATTTCCCCTTCACAAGGTGTAGATATTTTTTATGATGAATATCATACAGAAGAAAATTGTGCATCTACCATCTCTGTGGAGCACAGTTTTGGATATTATATGAACCTATTTGGATATGATTTATTTTCTAATCTAATAATATTGGTTCAGGTTTTAATATTTAAGAGCTTTCAGTATTGCTTGTAACTGGTTTCATTAATTTTGGTGTGACAAATCAAGCACCACAAGTCTCCTTCAATTTTGTTGTTGAGGATTCAATGTTAGTTCTCTCTTATGAATTTTATGATGTCAGGTTTTGTGAATTATTGGTTATTTCGGAAGCTATATCAGATTATGGAGGTCAATCATTCACTCTCCATAGTCCCATCGATTGTCTACCTATCTATTTGTTCACATGCTCATCTCCTCACAGAAATAATAAAGTTGGAGACATTCTACATCTGCCTAGACACTTGCTCCTAAAACTTGGGGATGATTTTACCTCACATGGATTGATGTTCAAGGATGCCATATATCAGTTTATTATTTTTTCCTCACATGGTTTGAATTCTCAAGAAAATTTTCTCTCTCATCAGTTGATTTTAGTTGCTCCACATGGGTGCAGTTTTCACCATTTAGTTGTTTATATTTATGATTCAGTTGAGTACATTATTCTTCTTCCAAAGAGGAATATTCCTCCAGACATAATCATTTTTTTGGATTCATAGGTTCACCTACATAGAAGAACCTAGATAATTCATTTGCTGCTACATACTGCTAAAAATAGCAGCAAAAAATTTCACAAGTTTTTATTCAAAATTTGTATTATTGCTTATTTTAAGGGGGGGCGGTTCCCATGAGGTTTTCCCCTATTTACTCAGTTGTATTAAGAAGAATTACTATATTTTAGATTTTATTTGGGTGACTTATGTCCTTGTTTCCTATTCCCACAGTTGTCCAAGTTACAATTCAGGAAGGGTGTTAGGATTATTAATCCTCCCTTGATCATACTGTCTATTAGATTATTTATCCTAACTTAGGAACCTTAATTAATTATTGGGGCCACTAGTACCATTGGGTCCATTTGGACTAATGGAGCCACATGTACCATTTACTAGAGTGTGGGAAACACTCCTAGAGGTTAAATTCCACTTGCTTCATGTGCATGCATCAGTTTGGTCGCCTCCTAGAATAATCCCTACATTTTAGGAGCCACTGGGAGTCTCGACGCCAACCTCCACCAGTCAGTTGGAGTTGGAACTAGTTGAGATTAGTTATCTTCTAGATACTTTCAGTTAGATCACAATCAATTATCTAGTGCTAGCTATGCATGGTTGCATGTCATGTAGGGGCCTTTTCCCACCTACCACCTCAGTTAGACTGAGTTAACTAGTTATTATTGATTATATTAGCTGGTTAGACATCTGGATTTGGATATTTGGCCTCTCATATTGATTGAGACACCATGAGTTAGCTAATCAGTTAGGTATAGTCACATCCAGTGGGGAGGTTCGAATTCATCTCTAATGGATTCGAATTCTTTTCCTATGTAAACTATTGTAACACTGGATTTAATTAATGACAATGATACTGTAATTATCTGAGCTATACTCATTTGTTTCCTGTGTGGTTTGATTTTTTCAATGTGTATATTCATTCTCCTTTTACTGCAACAATAATATTTGAGTCATAACTTGAAGATCTAAAATGCACATCAATTTTAAGAATCCTTTTTGGTATGCTTTAGGTGTCTCCAGCATCTAGTTTCTTTTCCATTTAAATCATAAATGGCTAGTTGGGATTTCATCTCACTAGAGTATTTGTGTACTCAAAATTATTTTCTTATACTTAGAAGCCATTCTTCATCCTTATCCCTAATATTCATCTCTCCTTCATATGTAGGGGATTTTATCTTTCGAAATTCTCCTTGGAGTTTGTGATCATTTTTCTATCTCTTTCTATAAGGAGAAAGTGAATTATCACTAGAAATGCTATCATAATCTCTTTTTGGAATCTGAGATGTGTGCTTTTCTCTTCCGTCTTCCCTTGGACCGTTGGTCCTTTTTTGATGATAACCTTCCATATATTTATTGGTTGAATGGGTAGTTTGTCCATGAGAGTTTTCCCCTGTCATGTTCTGAAGTAAAGCTTCATTGATTTCTTTCTTCTCTTTTCTCTCATCCATATTATCATCTTTGAAGATTTGTAAGTCTATTTGCAGACTCTAGATGGTTTCATTAGATCAGAATTTAATTCCACCACTAGTTCTTCTTCCCATGTTGGGGAATTCAGATTTCCTTGTCGGCTTATGTCTTCTTTTGTATTCATGATTTGGACTGTTCTTTAATCCTGCAATTAAAACATTTAGTAACAAAAAAATTTCTGTTAGTTAAAAAAATTTCAAATACAGTTTTGAAATGTTTATTTTTGCAATGAATGTTCAGTAGAACTGATTAGGTCTCTTAGTGTTTGAATCTGGGCTCTAATACCACTTGTAGTGTCCCTAAAATCCAAAAAATTAAAAATAAAATAGTAGACTAATAAAAATGCTAAGATCTTAAGGAAATCTTCTTTTTACTGTGGGATAAAAACTTGGATAAAGAACCAAGCCTAATTTTCGTCGTTGTTTTCCTTCTTGTGTGTTTTTTGTATGATGATGATGTTTACATGTCACTATTCTATTTTTTAATGCACTTGTAGTTTATGTACATACTTATGTAGTTTACTGATGATGTTCATGTTTTTCTTTCATGTTACGTTGTCTTTTTATTATTTAATCACGATGAAGAGGCCGACTTATCTTTGTGTGTAAAGGGGTGGAGTGGCAGGATTTTTCCCTATCGACTTACTCAGAAAGGTAAGGGATCATATTCTACAGGGATTTCTTAGTTCATTGCAAACTTACACATGTGTACCTATTTTTTTGTAGTTGAATTCACCTATAAACCTAGGATCATGAACGTGACAAAATAGAGTCCTAGCATCTACAACTAGTAAACCTAAGGACTAAAGGTTTGGTCAAGGAATAATACCAAATCCTATGCTAAAACTAGAAGAGGAAAGGGTTCTAAGACTAATGTAAATATATGTTGGTAAACTATGGTGAAAGGGGTTATATACTTTTTGATAAAAACTATGTGCATGTTTGGACTATGGTATTGAGGGTTTAAAACCTTAATGTTGGTTGTAAGTCTTTTAAACTATACAATCGTGGAGGTTTTATGCTATTGAATACCTATGCAATCGAAACTAGTGAAGGGTTTAAATAATTCGATGGAAAGAGTTTGAATTCATACTATATGCATATGGGTTTTGATATGGGAGAAGGTGATGGCTAGTCTGGGGCATTCAATGCTCCATGTGATGAAGAGGATTCAAGCCTCATGCCTTTCAATAGGGTTTCATTTGTCATTTGTTTGGTTCTCTCTTTGGTGTTTGGGGAGGTTCATGCTCCAGAGTTGGGAGGTGCACATACCATGGTCATGCTTACAACGCAAGAAAAAAAAATGTTGACATGTATGCCATCATTCCGTATGGTTCAACTCTTTAGCTTTCATTTGGTTTTACAGTTTTACTTCATACTTCTCATTGTTTGTTTGGTTGGTTGTAGGTCTTGGAAACATGGGTGCTCTTCTTGAAGTGCATAGGTTTGGTTGACCGCGCAATCATCCGGGTAATCCCATGTCAAGAAAGGTCTTTTACCGAATGTTTAGTCTATTATGCTGCTGCAAGGTTTCGATTGTGGGTTTGGGGAAATGTTGATGGTAATGATTAAGTTATTCGATGTAGGTTTGGGGTTGGGTTTCTCTCATCACGTTTAGGCATTCTATGCGACTCTGTAAACAATACTTGCATGGCTCTGTAATGTATAAATGTGATGGAAAATTTTGGGTTAAATAAAGACTCGAATCTAGGATTTGGGTATGCTACGAGCTCTATGATTTTTGGTTTATGATTAGCTTTGTAATGGATTTTGGTTTTAAATAAATTGTAACTCTGTGTTTTATTTGTTTACTATGGAGTCTGTGGAAAATGGATGCATTTATAATTTTTGTTAGTGCCATTGGAAGAAATGGCACTATGATGTCGGTATCTCGTTATTATTGGTGACTATGGGAAAATATCATGGTGTTTTAACTCTTGATACGATTAGTTTGAATGATTCCTCATTTATGGTTTAAGCTCTGTCAATTGAATGATTTGGTATTAATTTGGAATGGCTTGGTTTAAGCCTTTCTTATAAAATGCATCATGTGTGTTCTTGTGTTTACATTGATAGTTCTAACATGTATAGGCTTGTGGTAATTGTTTCATGGATTTGATATTTGGTTTTATTTTTATATAGTTTGGTTTAAATGTGTTTAACACTCCCAAATGAGTTCTACACTAATCCAAAATAGGTCAATTTCTTTGTTGGAGTTTTAAATGTTTATTTTGTAGTTTATTTGGTTAAACGATGTAAACATATAAGTGGGGGTTCATTAGTTTTGACCTTGGGTCGCGTGGGTACTTGACTATGATATTTGTTTTGACATTTGGTTTGTTAATATGTATATGTGGAAATTATTTTGTTTACTCTTTTAATCATTCAACGCTCATTTAGCCAAAGCGTATGAGATTGGAAACTCGGTTCATGATTTTGTTTGTTACCATAATTACTTAAACTGGTTGCGTTGATAGATCTAGATTGGAAAAGAAATGGCAGGCTGCCAATCCTTAACAAGATTTGATTACTGGGAAGGTGTATATAATGTTTATAATTTTTTGAATTAATTTAATAGTTTATGGTTTTTATGTAGATAGGATATATGAAATCCATGTTTCTATTTTTTGGGCAAATGAAATGTTCTAGCGCTTCGTTTAGTTTATGGGTTTGACTTTGGATTATAAAGGATTCAATCCCTCATTTGAATGTTTATGAATATGTATCTACTATGTATATTAATTGTTTTATTGAGCGGAGTTTATTTAAGTTGTTTTTAGTTAGCTACTTCTCATTAATATCTAGTTTATTTTTAGATAAGGTCATAGACCTGTACAATTTCTTTGTAAAACAAACTTAAGGGTTTTAGTTTTAGAAAAAATGTTGACAAAGATCTGCTTATTAGTTTTATATATAAACTAGTGCTTAGATATAGACTAAAAATGCTGACATAAAATTCTGAACTAGTTAGATATACTTCTAAGAGAAAATTAACCCTAGAATCTATCTAAAAATTAAAGGCCAAGT
>LPNX010132418.1:30705-43725 GCA_001517045.1 Pseudotsuga menziesii | reverse complement strand
TCATAAAAGTAAAACAACATTTTTTATTATCTATCATAACGTTTCATTTTTTATTATCTAGCATAATTTTATATGGTTAATTATGTTTTCAAAATGTTATCAATTTTAAGTTATAGTCTTCTTACAAAATGTTAAGGTATGTGTACTCCTAGATAAGTGGCTTAGGGGTACGTGTTTGTTATTATATATGTAATAATAAAGATTTGTCTCCAACTTGATTGAAACTATCATACTTGATTGAAGAGTGGGTAGATGAGTTTTCCTCAGAGGGGATGGTTTTGATTTCTTTCCATTTCTTCTCTATTTCTTATATTGGCATAGTGTTGTCCCAGTATGGGGCCCCGCCCTCCCTTTTGGATCCTTTTCCCTAGCCTTTATTCCCTTCCTTTAGAAAATAAGTTAGCTTAAAGTGAAACTCTAAGAAAGAGGTGGGTAACATTTTAGGAAGAGAATTCATTTTTTAACTCTGTTAATGCAAGAATTAACCCACCCACCTACCAAGCATAAACAATTACCTAGGTAAATTTAGACACTTTATTTTTTTGTTATGGGACTTAAAAGTTATAGGAACTTGCTAATTCTATCATGTAGATGCCATGGACATGGAGCTACGGATTCTGGTAAGATGTTATTTTCAGTTTTGTTTTTATATATTTTATAATAATCTAAAAATAAATTTTAATGAAATGTGTTTTTTTAGCAAACATGAAATTACTTTTTGTTATTTTGATATAAAGCTACACTAACACTTGTGACTAAACAAAGGCGTGAAAATAGGGTTTGTTGTGGGAGGTTCCGAATCCCACTTTGTACACTTCCAATACTTCAAGGCTACAATTTATAGGTCTTGTTCACAATTTTTTTAAATGATTTATTTGGTATATGTTAAAACTTAGACACATTTTATTATTCTTGTAATCTTAGTAATTGGTTGAAACAATTACTTTTACTCGTGTAAAAAATACTTTCTAAACAAAAGTTAAAATTGGTTTCTTCTATAGACAAGGGAAAGTGAATGACACAAAGAGGCCTAAATAGGAACTCGTTCCCAAAAAATAGTTTTTACCATAACAATTTTTAAATATTTAAATAACTATGTCAAATTATCTAAGTTTGACTTATTCCATTTTTATAAAATTAAAATAGAATGAATTACTTATATTAGAAAAAGTAATCCTTTTAGTTACAAATGAAGCAAAACACAACAAGTTTATTTTATTATATTCTCAAGATCATCATGGATAATACATAGACAACTCCACTTCTGTGAAATATTTGCTTAAAATTTGTGTGATAATAAAGGAAGCTGAGAGAACCTCATACTACAAAGGGCATATTATATTTATCTGGTCTTTCAACTATATTCCTATCATTGAAGTATTAATATGAAATATAAGGTCGCAATTTCAATTACATAATTGATTTAACATGTTAACTTTGAAAAATTTAGTATCATGAAGTACATGTAGTGTGACTAATCTCTCGAAAGGATTCTATGTTCCATGTATTATTTAGTTCCTATTTTTATCGCTTAATGTGATTTAGATGGATAATGTGTTATGTTCTATGATTGATATAAAAAAACATGAATACAAATTAAATTCTTCAATAAAAACCATTATTATCTAAGTATAATGTTTTAATAATACTTCATTGTTAAAGGGTTATTTTTTGCCAAAACTTTGTGTGGTGGCTACATGAAAGTTAAAAACGTAAAAAAAAATAGTTTGGAAGGTAAATATTAAATGGAATTCCAACACTGTTGTATGTTACTTCATTGTAAGTAGACTTAAATGAATAAAATGGGAATCTTTACTTTTCTTATCCACCACAACCATAATCAAGTCACTTTGTTTATCATGTTTATGTAACCTTATTATGAAAGAATCCAGATGGATGTTGATGTTCAGCTTTTACTTGCTGACATTCAATAGTTTTAGCTAAGTATTCTGCAACTTCATTTTAGTATTCTGCAAAGTCTTTTCTTCTCATGGTAATCATTTTCGTATTTCCAAGATGTCCTAAATACAGTCTTTTATGTAATTCATTATAATGATTAATTTAGTTTCTTCCGATTCGGGTATATATAGGATTCTTTTATGTACTAACATTCTTTTTTGTTCAAACTAAATTCTACTTTTACATGATTTGCTTCAATATATGTTGTCTTCTCTTTTAATTTTTTATAATACGTATCAAACTTTATGTTTTTTCAATTTTATCTTCCAAATATGTCTCATGTATGCTACTTCGAGTTACATATAACATATTTGCATGACATCTTAAGTCATCTGCGACTTTTTTTTATTTTCCCTTAATATGTTTATCGTAAAGTTGAATTCAATTAAAAAGGATAACCACCTAGAATGTCTAGAATTAAGGTTTTGTTGATCTAATAAATATTTTAGACTAATATTATCAAACATTAATACAAATGTTCTTCTTATAATATAGTGTCTCTATATCTTAAGCGCATGAATGATAGCAGCTAATTCTAGATCATGAGTGGGATAATTCTTTTCATGTTCTTTAAGCTTTCTAGACTCATAAGCTATAACATAATTTTCTTCAATTAATACCCCTCATAAACCTTCTTTGCATGTATCCATACATACGACAAAAACTTTGTATGGATAAAAAAAAATTAGGATACAAACTATTGTTAATAAGTGTTTTAATTTATTATAACTTTCTTCACATTTTTCATTTCAATCTAATTTCTTACCTTTGGTTTGTAATGAAGTTATAGGATATGGAACCTTAGAAAATCCTTCAATGAATTTATGATAATAGCCAGTAATCCCCTTAAAAGATATTAAATTAGTTATTTTTTTAGGAACCGTCCATTCCATGATAGATTTAATTTTGTCAGGATCTACTGACATTCCTTCTTTAGACACCACATGTCCTAAATATTGAATTTTATCCTTGAAAAAGTCGCAATTTTTAAACTTGGAAAATAATTGTTTTTCTCTTAACACTTGTAAAACTATTTTTAGGTGTTATGCATGTTCTTGTTTATTCTTAGAATAGATTAATATGTCGTCGATAAATACAAGTACAAATTTATCTAATCACTTACTTAATATCATGTTTATTAAACACATAAAAGATGCCAGAGAATTTGTCAATCTAAAGGGCATCATGAAAAAATCCTAATGCGTGTATCTAGTTCTAAAAGTTGTTTTAAAAATATTTTCTTTCTTAATCCGTACTTGATAATATCTAGATCTCAAGTCTATTTTAGAATATGGGTCAGTGCAAGAAGATGAGGGACCTTTTAGATGCAATCCTAGTTTTCAAAAACACGATCACATTACCAAAAAATACAACATGTTTTTGCTACATAGCACTTGATATGGTTCAACCCGAGCCTGACATGTCATGGGACATGTAGGATAGGAAACCATATCGCGTACGAGTTATATAACTACAAAATGCGCTCACGATATGTAGTTATAAAATGCACACGTGATTTGGAAAACAAAAAATAATTTATATACACAGGCTCGAAACCCGCAACCTATTTTACCTATGAGGAGCGCGAAAAAGACGACCATTTGGAGCATTTTGGATCAAGTTAAGTGCTTGGGATTGTTGGAGGAGCTGATTTAGTTGGGGGGGAGGAGATTCCACTGGTGAATTATCATCCAACAAGGTAATTCAATCACCCAAAGCATTCCCTTTTGTCAATTTTTAACCTATAATTGTGTTTTTTAATAGAATAATCAACCTAACAACTCCCAAGCTAATGTTTGATGGATTCAAACTAAAAGAGGCTATAAGAATAAAAAACATCATGTCTAATAGATATTCAATGTTCCAAAAGGCTAGAAATATATATAAAAAAAACAAGTATAGAGTGTGTGTGGAAGGAGGCTAAGATTATAAGTCAATGGTTTTAACAATTGAAAAAACAACATATAAATACATTCAAATTAAAGAAAAAGAAATATAGAAATCCCACATCATAATGAGATTGAGAGGCATAAACAAAAAGGAACAAAAAACACTATAAGAGAGACAAAAAATTACTACTGAGTAGGGTTCTAAACAACACATATCTCATAATTCTCCACAATATGTGAAAGAGAGTAATGGACAAGATACCTTATGTTCCAATTACAATAGAAGCCCTAGATATTACACACTGATTGGTAGAACTAACATAAAAATATGGTATAAGGCACAAGGTGTAAGAAACCCATGTTAGCAAACACAAGAACACGAATTTTGCTTCTTTTATCCTATAAACATAATAAATAAATTTCGGAACATGTGAGACCCTAGGTCTCCCTAAGATCCCTAGATCTAGAAAAGACATAAATGACTTTACTCAAACTGTCCATGCCCTACATCACTAGGTTTATCAACCATTTTTTAAAATAGCAAAAACAATTGGTAATATATTTCTACATATCAAGTCTCTAAGCTCATCTACAACCAATTGTAGTCCAGTCCACGAATTCTACATTTTCCATGTAACTTTTGGTTGGTTGCCATGGTTATACAACAATGGAAATGGTAAACACCCATGAACTACCTAGAGTGTGTCATGAGAGTGTTCCCAACCATGATCGAGTCAACTATATTGAGAGGATATGGTGGCAGCCCTATATCACTCCTTTTCTTGCCTCACATGTCCTAATAGTCCCTTGCCCCTTTCTTTTACATATCCAAGGGACGTAAAGGCCAAAACATGTCAAAATAGCACTCCTAAATTCAAAGAAGTTTAAACCCAAGTGTGCATGGAAAAGTCACCAATGAGAGTGAAGAAGTCCCTTAACTTCTAGAAAGAAGTTGAATGAAACGCACTATTTAATTGTTAAATGTTTAATTTTAAGTTTTAAATTTATGTAAGTGAATGCCATTAAATTTCTTACTTGAGTTTTCCTTAATTTACATTTTCAATTTTGAAGAGATGTCATTATATACCATGTATATGTTTCTAATGATTTCCTTATTGATTTTTTTATTGCAGTTGCGGCTATCGACACCAATGCTGAAATACTGATTGAGCTTTCCGAGTTGAGAGGTTTCAGTACTGCTTTTAGTGGTGGTGATAGGATTCGACGTTCACTTGCATCCACTTTGGATGCAATTGTTGAGACTATTACATTGTCAAGCAACATACTATATGATATTACATCATATAGAGAAAGAAAAAGACAAGAGTACACTGATGGGCTTGGCTATAGTGCAATAAAAAAGTTGAAAATTACCAAAGAGCATATATTTTCATTGTTTAGGGAACCTCGCACAAGGGAAATCCTAAATGCAAATAGGCCACATGTTTCTATCGAGTGGTGCACATATCAGCCATTTTTTGATAACTGGATGGACAAATGGTATATGGTTTTTGATATGCCACCACACAACAACAGTGAAATTCCCTTGTATTTCTTTCGGAAGATGTATGCAGAGTTCGTGTTGGGTAAACACGTAAACTATTTTGATATATTGGTGTTTCAGGGGATCAGTGGGGGGATTCCCCAAACCCAACTCAATGTCAGGCTTCGAGACATTGATCACCCTATCCATGCACCTCGTAGGCAGTTTCCTGGGCCAGATGTCCCACCTGTACATCGTGTTATTCCACAGACATGTGATGCATTTTTGAGTTTGGCACTGGCCGTTGTTCACCATAGCACTATGGTTCAACATATGGGTGAGGAAGGGACATGTGTCCCTAGTGTGGTACATACACCAGGTTGTCATGGTGCAGGATCATATTCTAGTGCAGTAACACCCACTAGTACAGTACCCCAATCTACTGCAGGACCATCTACTAGTGCAGCACCATCAGCACATTCCCAGCCTACCTTTGAGCCTCACGAGTGCACATCGTGTGGTCGTCCCTGCTATGGTCTTTCGTCAAATGTTGTCTTCAGTGGGTTTTTGAGTGATGTATGTATATGGCTATTTGTAATAAATTCTTCATTTATTTTCCTCTTTGTACACACATGTATAGTTTGAGCTAATATATTAATTTTGTGAACTTGCAGTCGATGGTTTATGCCAGCAGTGACGCCCGAGAGTTTCATGTTCCACACTCTACAGAGGTGCATGAGATTCCATCCACTCATCCCTTGGTTGGTGGAGAGATTCCTATAGCACCCATTGCCGTATCTCACATCGAGGTAAACATTTTAAAATTTCAGTTTTTTAATACTTGTTAATTTGTTAATTTCCACATACTGTTACATGTTAGTTCACTAATGTTATCTACGGTCTAATATTTACAATTATTAAACTTGCAGATGCCAGATACTTCACGAGGGAAAGTAGTGATGGAGGTAGGATCCATGGTCATATTAACCGAGGAAATATCTAGGCATGACATTCCATCCACCGATCCCTTGGTTGGTGGAGAGATTCATATAGCACCCATTGTCGTATCTCACACTGAGGTAAACATTTTAAAAATTTCAGTTTTTTAATACTTATTAATTTGTTAATTTCCACACATTGTACATGTTAGTTCACTGATGCTATCTATGGTCTAATATTTATAATTATTAAACTAGCAGATGCCAGATCCTTCATGGGGGAAAGCAGAGATGGAGGTAAACATTTTAAACATTTAAAAAATGTCATTTTTTAAATACATGTATGTTCGTTGAATCATGCATGTCTAACTACATCAACTCTTGTTGACTATAGGAACCAACCAAAACACCTAGACCATTTCCTGGAGTTGTATCTCCTCATAGGCCATATGTGAGCAAGGTTCATGTGTATATGAGGCGGCCTACTCCTAGAAAGAGTCAAGTTGTCCATGACCATGGAGATAATGATACCATGGTAATTTGTATATCCTTCGATGATATTTCTTGGTTAACTTGAAATCCAGTGCATAAAATGTTTTGTTAATGTTTGATTTGCATGTTTACTGCATTAGGAGCCAGAGTTTACTATTGAAAACCTTGCAGGGATGGTTGATGTAGCAGTCAGTGCTGCATCTACGATGGCAACAAGTCACACAGAGGTACAACTATTTCAACATGATCGTTACATAGTTTATTATCGTTGTTGTATGTTTATTCATGCATGTCTAACTATTTCAACATTTGGTGATTGTAGCCACCAGCAATAGGAGTTATTGATGCAGCAGTCAATGTGGTATCTGCAATAACAACAAGCCACACAGAGGTACGACTATTTGAACATGATCTAGACATAGTGTGTTATTGTTGTCTATTGTTTATTCATGCACATTTCTAACTATTTCAAGATTTGGTGATTGTAGCCACCACCACCACCAGTAGTTCCTACCCCCTTTGCTTCAACCATGGATGCGACCATCCTTGATATTCAACCAACAGCTCCATCTGCTACATAAGAAACAAAATCCCCTTTGTCACAGTCTCTCACTAAGGTGAGATGTCCATTAATGACCAATTGTTTCATGCAATGTCCATTAACATTTTGATAATTGTTGAGTTAATTTAGATATGGTATTTTATTGAGCTAATGTATTAGTACATAGTTAGTTGAATTTAACAATTGATATTTAATTTGCAGGATCCAAAGATGCACACTGGTCCTAGAGTTGTGCCTACAGGGTCAACCTCGAGAAAGAACAAGAGGAAGCTTGAGTTTTGATGTGTCTTATGGGATATGTACATTTTGATACATGTACATGTGGCTTCGACAGTTTTGGATACATGTACTTTTGGAGACATGTACATTGACATTCCACTTACATGTACATGTGGCTTGGATAGTTTTCGATACATGTACATGTGGCTTGGATAGTCTTGGATAGTTGTGGAGACACATGTACTTTTGGTTACTATTGGATATATATGTACTTTTAAAGACATGTACATTGTCATTTTAGTTATAAATAAATGATACATTTCACTTTGAATTTGTTCTTTGGTTTCCACATGTTCTTGTGTCAATCTATTTTATTGATTTGTGAGGATTATCTATTACTTATGAATGCACTATGTCAAAAGAAAAAACTATTATATTTAAAGGTTTCAATGATCTCAATACATGAACACGAAAGTCAAAGTTCTTGCCCGTGTAATTTAATAAATATAAGTGAAATACAATGTATTTCAAGGTTTCAATGAACTCACTACTTGCACACCAATTGGATATATCTAATTAAAAATTGTGAGTTTGGATTCATTAAATTACAAGTTAAGTCAATGCTCAAGTGTAATTTAATAAAACTAGGTGCAATACATGCTTCACATTTCATCAAAAACCAACAACACTATTCAACAAACCTCATGCACCCAATGACTAATCACTCAACATTAAAGGAAATACAATAGAATGCAAAGACTGAGAACCAGCTTCGCGAATCAACATGATTTGAAGCATAAGTCCACCAAATTTGAAAAATTTCAGTTCGACATTAGATTGATTCTGAATTGATTTGTGACAGTAAGATAAGATTATGGTTAGGATTAGGGTTTCCTTGGTAGAGTTATGGTTATGCGCCATGCATGTTAAACAATAAACCCTAGTTAGGGATAGGGTTTTCCAAGTTTGGCCTTTGTTGGCATGAAATGAATTGTCCATCTTTGGCCCTCATTGGCATGACTGCATTGTCCCCTACAGAGAGAAACCCTAGCTTCAGAAACCATCGTAGACAGAGGTCATTTGGAAATGGACAGGAGGGAACGCCCCCCTCCCTAGGTAAAATCCCACATCATGAATCCAACGGAATCAATGGTTCATTAATCGGAGGGCCAAGCATCAATCTATGGCGAGTTGCATGTCACCTCCAAATACCGTTCAGGGACACCTGGTGGACTTATTTCCGATGTGAAAAAAACCTCACAGAGTTGCAATTTTGAATTCCGTCAAATCCTACTAGCATGTTTGGGCATGGGAAATATGGCAATGCCAACCACATCCCCACCATCTGTGGCTTTCCAGCTTTGGCCCTCGTTGGTGTGACCGCATTGTCCCCTACTGAGCGAAACCATAGCTTCAGACACCACCCTAGATGGAGGTCATCAGGAAATAGATAGGAGGGAGAGGCCCCCCCTAGCTAAAATCCCACGTCACGGATCCAACGGAATCAATGGTTCGTCGATTGAAGGTCCGAGCATCAATCTATGGTGAGTTGCAAGTCAAATCCAGATACCATTCAGGGACACCTGGTGGACTTGGCCCTAGTGCGCAAAAAACCTCACGGAGCAGCAATTTTGAATTCTATCAACTCCTGCTAGCGTGTTTGGGCATGGAAAATATGGAAATGCCAATTGCATCCCCACCATCCATGGCTTTCCAGCTTTGGCCCTCGTTTACGTGACTGCATTGTCCCCTACTGAGCGAAACCTTAGCTTTAGCAACCACCATAGACGGAGGTCATCTGGCAATGGACAGGAGGGAGAGCTCTCCCCCAGCTAAAATCCCATGTCATGAATCCAACGAAATAAACAGTTCGTCGATTAGAGGCCCGAGCATCGATCTATGGTGAGTTGCAGGTCACCTCCAGACACCATTCAGAGACACCTGGTGGTCTTAGGCTCGGTGCGCAAAAAACCTCATAGAGCCGCAATTTTGAATTTCGTCAACTCTTGTTAGCATGTTTAGGCATGGGAAATATGGAAAAACCAACCGCATCCCCACCATTCCTGGCTTTCCAGCTTTTTCCCTCATTGGCGTGACTCCATTTTCCCCTACTGAGCAAAACCCTAGCTTCAGAAACCACCATAGATGGAGGTCATTGGGTAATGGACAGGAGGGAGAGGCTTCCCCTAGTTAAAATCCCACATCACAAGTCGAACAGAATCGACATTTTGTCGATCGGAGGCCTGGGCATCGATCTATGGCGAGTTGTAGGTCACCTCCAGATACCATTCAGGGACACCTAGTTGACTTGGGCCCAGTGTGAAAGAAAGCTCACGGAGCCGCTATTTTGAATTTCGTCAACTCATGCTAGCGTGTTTGGGCATGGGAAATATGGAAATTCCAACCACATCCCCACTGTCCGTGGCTTTCCATCTTTGGCCCTCATTGGTGTGATTGCATTTTCCCCTACTGAGCGAAACCCTAGCTTCAGAAACGATTGTAGACCGAGGTCAGTAGGAAATGGACATGAGGGAGAGGCCCCCCCCCCCAGCTAAAATCCCACGTCATGAATCCAATGGAATTGATGGTTCATGGATCAGAGGCCCAAGCATTGTTCTATGGCGAGTTGCTGGCCACCTCCAGATACTGTTTAGGGACACCTGGTGGACTTGGGCCCAGTGCACAAAAAACCTCACAGAGCCGCAATTTTGAATTCCTTCAACTCCCGCTAGCGTGTTTGGGAATGGGAAATATGGAAACCCCAACTGCATCCCCACCTCCTGTGTCTTTTTGTGCATCAATGACTTAATGTTACTTTTGAGTTGTCGAGGTGTCATTGCTAGTATGTTGTTTTGTTTCAGGATTTTTACAATACATGATCAATGAGAAACATGAGGTAATGAGTTTATTGTTATCTTTTAATTGGAAATTAAACTCCTTAATAAAACATATATTTTAATTGAAAATTAAAATATCTCAATTTCAATTACACCAATGACCCAACATGTCAGCCTCGTAAAATTTTCTATTAAGCATTACATGAAACATTAACCTTTCAAAAGCATGAGAGGTTCCAAATTTTGTTTGTTTATTAAGTTTATCACTTAATATCTTCACATGCATGATGTTTACCTACTTCACATGCATAATGTTAGGGCATGTTACTTTTGAATATCTTAGTATTTTTTTGCTTTCTTTCCTTAGGACTATTTCATAGTTGATATATTTGAAACTTTTCATGTCTGTAACCATATTCCCAAATTCATTGTCTCCAGTCTCGTGCATACATTGGCTCAATAATGCCATTCCGGCATAGTTGGAGCAAGTTCCATCCAAACAAGATTTTGCATAGTAAGTTTGCCCCTCAGGCCTATTGCACATGATACTATGAATGAATTCTCTTGATGAGGTCGGAGGTATTGTCAAGGAGCAATCATGCACATGGTTATTATGCAACACACGACGAATGTACAAAAATGTTTCATAGTAATATTCATATTCTACATGGTATCTACAACAACAAGTGTTACGAAGAGCATTTATTCTAACATACCAGGGCTTACATTTCTCAAAAGATATTTGCCCCAAATTCAATTGTCTATGTTCATTCCTAAATTTCTCGTATAGTTATGTCTGTGTTATATGGAGAAGATGCTTAATATGTGGTTCACGGTTCTTTGAACCCCTTGTCATTTTTAGTACATCCTTCTGGTTTGAAGAAGGCCTTGTGTGATCATGCCAAAAACTCTACACTAGTCCCTTTACTGCATCAACTAGCTTCATGTTACGATGTGGCAACCGACCAATAAAGGCCCAAAAATCTATCTGGGCGGTTGTGTAAAGATGTTCTCTTCTAATAGAATACCTACGGAGGGTTTTTACATTCAAATTAACTAGTTTAGATGTAGGCTTCAGAAAACAAAGGACCCTAGTGTTCCTATTTACAATTGCTTGTGACAACACACGATGAGCCGCATTGCTGTCCTTTGACCGTGCGTTCTTACCAATTTTACCAAAGGCATCTACTAATCTTTTAACTATATGAGAACGTGGTCCAAAAGTCTTTATCATATTTATCCCTAATGATTTCCTAACAATATTCATGCCCTTAGATTTTAACAATGATAAAAAGAATCTACATTTATCTCCATCACATCTAGAAAAAAAATATTTATTTAGTATCTATTGAGTTTGATAAGCATTACTACATTTAGATAGCATACCTTCAATGGAATTGAGGAGTCCTCCATCAACTTGTATACGCTTTGGAGTTCTTCAACGTGTGCTTTCTAATGGAGGTAAGCGGGATGGATTTCTATCATCTAGTGCATCAACAATATGCTCTGGCTTTTCAGTAGCAACTTTTTGTCCTTCATTCTCTTCCTGGTAGTTGGATGGTGGAAGTCCAACATCCTCATCGATGGTCTGGATAATATTTTCTTCTTCAACAATAGGCTCCATGTACAAAACCTCTCCATGAGCTTTGTCTTGAGATGGTAACTTATCACTTTGACTTGATGTGGGATTTGAAACATCCCCTAATGAGCACCTACATTTTGCTTCTTGAATACTTCCATGGGGTGCTTGTTCAACAACTATTGTGGAAATTGAAGGTCCCTCTAGTGAATGCTACCTTTTTTCTTGTGCTGGATTAATAGGATGAACCGCCGCATCCTCTATAATTGGATTTGGATTAGTTTCCAAAGAAAGCCTCCAATTCATCATGTCTATTCTTTTCTTTTCTTTCTCTTCTTCGATGACTTCTTGAGGTCTCTTCTTCCTTGCTGATTTTCTTCCTCGGTTACGTACATTCCCCATCACCACACTGATCAATTCAATATAGTTTGTTTTTGTTGCTCCTCAATTACAAGCTTTCAAACCTTTAACTTGCTTTACAACTATTGATCCTTCAAGGTGCTTCAATCTTCCTTCTCAATTGTTCATATTTCCCATCAAAACAATAATGAATGGGAAAATTTACCTTTGGTTTTCTTGAATAATAAGCAAATGAAAGTTATATCCACCATCACCATGAAATGACATTGAAGTTTGATATCTTATCTTGTGTTCTCCTCAACCATGAAAGATGTCCTCAATGCTACACCTGCATAACAAAAAGAATGATGGAGAATGTGTAAATTGTGAGTATTTCCACAGGCGAGCTCATGCTCTTGAAAAAAAATGCGCAGTAATCGGATTTTCAAAAAAACAGAGTGAAGTTGCTCTCGGACAAAAACAATCCCCTGTTTTTACAGTCCCAAAACACGCACGCGTTATATAGAGTCAAAACGCATACGGGATTTGTATAACCAAAACGCACACACGATATGTTTAAGCGCAATTAATGGGGTGGGTGCACGGCTAAGGCTTTCTTAATTTATTAATTATTAATTTCTTAAGGATTTCTTAATTTATTTATTAGGATTTCTTAATTTATTTATTATTACTTTTTATTATGATTATTATTTCATTCTCATT
>LPNX010132418.1:0-22977 GCA_001517045.1 Pseudotsuga menziesii | reverse complement strand
GATGATGATGATGATGATGATGATGATGATGATGATGAGGAAGGTGATGATGATGATGATGATAATGATGATGATGAGGATGAGGATGATGATGATGATGATGATATTGATGATGAGGATGATGACAATGGTGATGATTATGTTCATGATGTTGATGGTGATGATGATGATCATGTTGATGATGATGATGATGATGATGATGATGAAGGTGATGATGATGATGACGATGGTGATGATGATGTTGATGATGTTGATGGTGATGATGATGATCATGTTGATGATGATGATGATGATGATGATGATGAAGGTGATGATGATGATGACGATGGTGATGATGATGTTGATGATGATGATGATGATGATGATGATGAAGATGAAGATGATGATGATGATGATGATGGTGATGAAGATGTTGATGATGTTGATGTTGGTGATGATGATGATGATGAGGAAGATGATGATGATGATGTTGATGATGATGAAGATGAACATGATGAATATGATCATGATGATCATGGCGATGTTGATGATGATGATTGATGATCAATGATCATGATGATGATGAGGATGAGGATGGTGGTGATGATGATGATGATGATTATGAGGATGAGGATGGTGATGATGATGATGATGATGATGATCACGACGATGAAAATGAGGATGATGATGATGATGATGAATGATAAAATGATGTAAAGTACAATTATGTTAACCACAACACTATTTTGATTTTACAAAACATGCACGCATTTTGTTTTACTAAATCGCACTCACATATTGTTTAAATTTAAAATATTATTCCCTCCAAATGATATTGCTGACCCTCCACCCATGCTTTCATGGAATTCCTCTGCCTATGTGTTTGCTTTGTACTTTACTTCATATTCAACATGCCTATGCCTTGGAGTATGATAAACCATGGCTAATTCAGCATTATATCCAAGTTTTCAATATGCTCATGTTTGGTGGTTCATCTGATTATGCTACACACCTCCATTTTTTATGAGATTTTAGAAACAGATATTGTTTTTTTTGTAGATTCTAAATATGTAAATTTTAATAAGAATACATATTTTTTTCTAGTTTCTTTTTATTTATCTTCTGTCATCACTCCTCAACTCAAAAATCACACTGTTAGTGTTTCATCCATATCTCTTTAGTTTCTCAACCATTAAAAAAAATTTGTATGGTGCACTAAAGAACACCAACCTCTAAATGCTATAAAAAAACCATTTCCAAATAATTGCATTAAGACATTCAAACGCTGCACCCACAATTGACGTACCGTTTTCAAGGTTTGATCTCTTAGTTAATTAAAAATAAATAAAAATATTAGTTTTATTATTGGAAAAATAGTCGTGCACTAGTCCTATATTCTCTCTATATGTATACCGGTTTTCGTAAGTTTATTCCATCATTTAGACACTCAGACATTGCACCCACAAAAACATATACCTTATAATTTGTCCCAAAAATAAAAAGTGCCCGTTAAAAAATATCTAACTTTATATAGTTAAGAGCATTTTCAATAGAAAAAATATATATATTTGGAAAGGTCAGTCAATTTCCTACATTTCTTATTTTTTACTGATCGCAAGATTCATTGTGTAAGTGTCTCAAAATATCCATGCAAGTTGATAGATGTATGTTTTTTCAGTTTTGTATTGCATCTAATGTGCCAAAAGAGACCCTCAACTTCTTGCACACACCCATATATAGTTGCTCCTCAAAACTAATCAAATAGGTCGTCGATATGAGGTAGGGGATATCTTTTTTTCATAGTCATTTTATTTAGTTGTCTATAATCTATACATTACCATAAAGTACCATATTTTTTCTTTACGAACAACAATGGTGCTCCCCATGCGGAAACAATTGGTCAGATGTACTTTTTATCAATTAACTCTTATATTTGTGATTTTAACTCATTAGGTTGAAAATTATTCACACGATATGGAGCTTTCAATGTTGGTACCACAACTAATACTAAATCAAGAGTAAAATATATGTCTCTTTCAGAGGTAATCCAAGAATTTCTTCCGAAAATACATCTTTAAAATATTTTAGAATTGGTATGTCATCCAATTTGACTTGATTACTTTTTTCTCTGTCATCTATTATGTGAACTGAAAATACCGTGCAACCTTTACAAACATATATTTTCATTTCTAAAGTTGAAATTTAACTTATAGTGGTTTTCCTTCGAATCCCTTTTATGATAATAGTATTACTTTCTTAATCTATAGATGAAAATGCTTTATCATAACAATTTAAAATCACTATATTCTTCTCTAACCAATCCATTCCTATCAACATATCATAAGATCCTAAGCATAGAATATTTAAATAAACTTGTGTATTAAAACAATTCAGATTAAATTCACAACATTTCACAAAATTAGTTACTTTTCGTTTCCTTCCCATAGCAAGTTGAACTAACCAAGAATTTTCAAATTTATTCTGCTATAGTTCACATAACTCTACAATTCTTGGTGCAATATAACTTTGACTTGCACTTGGATCAACTAATATAAAGATTGGTTTATCTTTTAACATACCTTTGATTTATACCATAGATTTTTGATGATATGCTTGCATGTTCTCCAAAGTTGCATTGATTCTGGGAATGCTCCTTGCTATATCTCCTACAATAGTGTCTTCTTGAATTGTATGCACATTGTTAAGATTTTTTCGTCTTACAGGACAATATTTTAAATAATGTGGTTCACCGTATTCCTAGAATTTTAACCATTATGTTTGTGCAACATTCTTATTATAAGTAGTGGGCACTTCCCTTTCCTTCATTGCATTAGCATTCTATTGTTTATTGCACCAAAGAGGTGCATTATACAACCTAGTAGGGTGAGACATGTAAGTCCTTCCGTGCTCATCTTAGAGATGACACATGTTCTTTATAAAAAAATAAAAAAAGTTATAAAAAATAACATGTTGGCTAAATTTAGATTTAAAATATTTTTAGAACCACATATATAAAACTACAAATTAAAACCATAAATATTCCATTCACATTTACACTCTAAAAATGGGGTTTCCAGTTAGAGAGATTTGATCACTTTCGACGCTTGGTAGATACTTTTTAAGATGGATCTACGATGGTTATTTTTAAAATTACTTCATTGGTAACCTCGATAATTTCTCCATTATTGTCACTGGCACTTGTTATGCCTCCTTTATTCAAGCCCTCTACAATTTTCTTGGTTTCGTCTTCAACTTCAATTCTTGCCCTTTTTATCGAATGCAAATGTTTAGAAAAGTTAATTTTATGTTTCCTTGCCTTCATTTGTGTCCTTTTATTTTGATGATCTACTCCAGATAATAATTCAAGAGCATTTTCTTCTTTCGTGTAAATATTTATCTTTATTTTATTATCTGATCTCTCTAGTAGAGTTGATAACCCTAAATTATGTTTCTTTAAGATATTTCTTTTCATCTTCAGAATGGAATTTTGATGCAAATAAGTGTTTGGAACTACCCTAACTTCATTGTCTTTAGTCACAAATGTAGAAAACACGTGATATTTGACATTAGGAACATAATTTTCATGAATATTTTCAAAATCATTTTCACCCTTCAAATTTTCTTTATAGTTTGAAACCTGAATGCTCTCTTAAGTGTTTTCATCTTTAAAATATTCAAAATTTCTGATAATGTTATCTGCCACTATTTTTCTATGATCTAGGAACTCACTTTTACGCAGTAAAAGAGAACCTCTAATTTTGTTTTCCATACTTTTCCTTTTCTCACCAAACTGCTTTTTCAGTCATGGTCTACTATGAAGTAATGTGTGTATCTATTGATTGTATCCTAATTTCTTCATGATAAGAAGAAAAATTCAAAATATTGTCTCCATCATTTTGAATATTTCTTTCACTCAAAAAAATCACCTTTTAGGATCTCTCTTTGTTGTCTTCAACTCTAGCTCAGTTATTAACTTTTTGCATTTTCTACATTTCCTCTCTCTCATCAGTTGCTTCTTGGATTTTATCATGTTTTGTAAATGGTACTTTCTCTAAATAATCCTTTCAGCTTTCATCAATACATGATATGGATTTCCCATCATCAATATCTAGCATAAAGTCCTCTTTCTATGTACCATTATCATCATACTCCTCACATATCTCTTTCACTGCACGAGTAAATTCAGTTTCATCCTTTCCTTGACATTTGGCTGGAAACTTATTTTTCAAATCAGAGGTGAATGGATGACAACTTATTTTTCAGCTTAGAGGTGAATGGATGACAACTTATTTTTCAACTCAAAGGTGAATGGTTGAACATTAGTTGCAGCACAGAAACCATTGCAAAAGAAGCAATAAAAAAATGAAATCAATAAACCAAAACTTGCATCTACTTGAAGACCAAATCCTATATTTTGAAAACCAAGGTGACCAACTTGACATGCTAGAGACCACATATAAGCTTATCGGACAAGAGTATAACCAAAGGAATTTATCCAACAAGTTTGGATTATTTTATTCTAATGAATCTACAACTATGTTTAGATTTCCCTCTTATCGCACTAATTGTTTAAGCGGTCTGAAAAGGTTTCAGGATTCATACAATTACTCTTAAATCTATGGATATATATTTGTTGTAGAGTACACCATCTCTGTAAGTCTTTTCATTGTAGAAATCGATTATATTGTTTTACAAACACTTTGTGTACACTAGGTTGTAATGTACTGTAAGTAATTTGGTATGTGACTTTGACAAATAATTGTAGAATATATTGTTGAATGTAGTAGTAGTTGTCCAATCCTTATGATGATTGTCCTTAGATGGTTTAGAAGGAAGTTATTATAGAATATGTAACAGTTACCATCCACAACATTTAAGCTTGCAAAATAAAATGATACAATAATAATAAAGCATAAATAATGCTTTTAATGCCAAATTTCCAGATCTAGATTTTACTCAAAAATAAGGTGAATACATGCCTGGAAAATTCGATGCACTAACAACAATGGAAAAATGTGTCCTGCACAACTCCAACTTTCTCCTTGGTATTGCACAAAGTGGGCATACTTCAATGAACAAATATAAACTATTGTAGTTGCCTTTCACTAGATAATAATGAATGGATTTGGTAGATATTAGACCTCACACAAGCAAAAGCGGGAGCATAATGAAGATTTAATTCCAATAAAGATATATAACACAAAACTTACCTTGGAAGCACAATTGTTGTCTGCTTCCATATTCAAACAGGCATGCCTGCAGATAGAGATTGAGTTTACCAATTTTTTTCCAGATATGTGTGAGGTTCCTAACAAGCAAAAATTTTGCATAAGAATTAATTTGGATACTATAGATGTCATTTTATATATACACCTTTTCGTAGTAAAGGGGATGGTATAATGCATCATCGAATTCATTTAGTTTGTCTAGGTTCTCTGGAGTGTAAACATTGTGTCTAAGTTTTAGGTTTAGTTTTAGTTGTTATCCTAGAAGGGAGTACAAGCCCCACATGATGGGCATCAATGATTGTATTTCTTAATTTAGTAGTTTATATTTCAAAAGAAAAATTCTAGGTTGTAGCTATACACTCTTAGAAAATGTGATTTGAATATTCTTCTTTTCCCTTGTCAAAGCATATCCATGAACAAAATTGATGTTTTATTCCTACCTAACCTTTTTATGCAGTTTCTTGAAATGCAAACACTACATTTGGAACATGGGAAATAAAATAACAAGTGTATTTAGAAAATTTTGTTTTGTTGTAAAATCCATGATATAGGTCAGCCTAGACATTGTATGAGAACTTACAACTAAAATCTGGGAGCAGGTCCACATGGAAATGGATGCAACTTACAATCTATGTAAAGAGGTCTTGCTTTAAAAGAAACCTACACAAAATGAGAGACTACAACTAAGTCACTAATAGAGTGTAAGGCTTAAGGAACAAGATTCTCTCAAATAGCATTATGTTAAGCTCTATAAATATTATTTAGCGTGAAACATGGCCAAAGATTATTTACAGTGATATAATCAACCCAATGATTCTTGATATAAGTAACCCAATGATGCTTAAAGAGGTGATAAGAATACCTTTTAAAATAGGTAAACAAACTACTATGTAATGAACCAAAAGAGTTCTTAAAATATAACATAAATATTCATAGAGGGTATTATGGAATTAAAGAACTAACCTTCTTTGTCATATGCTAGGGTCTCATCAAAACTACTCAAGTGGTCATCCTGTAGACCTCCTAGTAGGCTCTCTATTTGTTTCCTTTGACCATGCATCTACTTCTCTTGGTTTTATTATGAATACCCCACAACAAGGCTACCTCTATGGTAGTGAAGTTGAATTCCTCTACTTCCCTAGCCTCCACTTTTATGCAAATATTAGGATCAACAATGTCTAGTAGTGTCACTAGTCATTTAGCAACCACCCATCCTCATGCCCCATCCTCTCACCAAAAGAACACAAATGTGAGGTTTTCATCAAAAGCTACTTAAATGGATATGTTATATTAGGTTCTCCAAACAAGAATGTCTCTTTCTCCAAGGAGATCATTTAAGGATGTGGTCAAATCAGTCAGGGACCTTTATCCCCAACATTCTACCCAAGGACGTAGATTCATAGAGAGAACTCAAATTCTAATCTGGTCCTACAAGTCTCACCAAAGGAACTTTGTGACAATATGAAAAGCTTCAAATAAGGCACTTTGATTTTTCATTTCAACAAACTGGCCAATTTGTGGTGCTCTCATACACTGGAGTAATGACAACTGGGAAATAAATTTCTCAGTGAGACTTTGTGTGAAAGGTTTCTTGTGGTTCATTTTGAATATATTAAACATAGGAATAGAGAAATGGAAGGGGGGTCTTGGTTATGGGATATATATTGTATTTCCTTAACTCTTTGATTCCTATAATTCGATCTCACATCCATGACAATCTCATGAGAGCATGTCTAGGTAATACTTCCAAATTTTCAAATTGACCTCTAAGGAGATGGGGTCATTAAGAAAATGGACAAAGTCTTTGGGAAAGTTTATCAATTTTCACAAAAGGAAGAATGTAGAGTTTTTTCCTAGTTCTAAGAGAGTTTGTATAATTGTATCTAGGGAAAGGACTTCCATATAGGGTCATCCTCGAATATGATCAAATGTAATGGTATCAACCATTGGATTAGGGATATACATTTTTTTGGTGCATATGTTGTTGGGAAATGGGTTATTTAATGGTGTCTTGTTTGAAAATGATTGGGGAAGTAGAAGAGAAAATTGAACCTCAATGTAATTATTTAGAGGAGGAAAGGAAACCCATGAGAGGAGGACCAAGATCTTTTATAGCTCAAAATGACACATCTCTACTTGTGACCACTTTCCCATGATTTCATCGCATGTCAACACTTACATGACGGCACTTCATGAAAGTCACTGAAAGTCACTGAAAATACACCTATCTTGGAGGAAGGATATCGTGAGTTATGTAAATCCGTTTGACCTCATCTATACACCGTTGGAAATATATTTATGTTAGATAAAACTTTCTAGAAGACAACAAAGTCTGAAAATGCATAGCAATACCCTAGAAATGAGTTTTTTGTCTATACACGACTTTCCTTAAGGCAAACCCGTGTATGATACGTGAGTTGCTCTCTATTGTACCCGCGTATACAGAAAGTTGCTCATATACGCGAATTTCTATACTAGCAACCTACGTATACTTTTCGTGTACACGATTGTCCAGTTATGCAACCCGCGTATGCCTTTTAAAAATGTCAAAAAACATGCCTTTTGGATTTCGGTTAGTTTGGGTAGTTATGCAACTGACTCCTTTAGTTGTAACTAAATTTTCTTCACCCCTAACTCTTCCTTAAGAATATAAATAGAGGTAGGGAGGTCCATGAGAGGGGACTTGAATTTTTTCACTGTTATGCTGGAGGATTTGGAGCTCTCTTTGCCCACACCTTTTCCCTGCCGATCATCCCCTTGTGTTAAAGAGATTGAAGGCTGAGTTCTTTGGAGAAGAGAAGCAGCAGAACCAGATCAAGGTTTTGTGAGGTGACAAACTTGAAGAGAAAGTATACTTTTACTTGTTTTCAAGATTAATAAAGATGTGATGTCCTTCTTCTTCCCAAATCATTATTCAATGTGTGATTGAATCTTTGTTTATGATCATATGATGATGTTATTCAGATCATTAGTTCATGTTTCTTTGATTATCATTGTTTTATATGTGGTCATAATGGTTTGAGGAAGGTATAATTCGTTTTGCAAGTCTCTTTGAGCGAGAGGAGCAAGAAGAGGATTGAAGAGAAAGCTTGGACCAACCTTTAGTTAGTCAGGTGTGGACCTTTCTCATCTCTAAAACTTGCTTATATATTCTTGCTGAACATTATACATCCACCTTTCAACTCCAGTATGTTGATGGCCTCTTAAACCCTAGCCATATGATACTTTCCTTTACAACACTATCCGTGCACAATATTTGCTTGTTTAGACAATCTAGCATGACATGGTTTTTTTCCAACCAGTCCATGCTAATAAGTACATCATATGATACTAATAGTAATATATTTGAATCTATCTTAGACGGAAAACCGTCCAAGTTTTACCTCACTCTCACTAGTTATGAAACCTTTCTTTCTGTGCCAGTGTCTAATTGTACCATCCATGGTTTCTCTTGTTTTAATTTGTTTAGTTTACACGTTTCAACAATATTAGGTGATACATAGCTTCGGTAAGCACTAGGATCAATCAAAATTAAAATAGAACTATTTGAATCCTTACCTTCTATTTTGACCATAGTGGCCTGATGGTCTGCTTGTCCACCATCAAGTGTTGGATAGATCCTCAATGTGCTAGCCCTGTCCTCTACCATTGGGTCTTCCTTTAGATTTTGTAATACTCCATTAGTCTTGTTTGGACAATCTTTGGCATAATGGGGTCCTTGGAATTTCCAACAGTTAACTTGCAGCAGGGAATCGTTCACTCATCTGTTTGTTGCTGGTCTGTTGGTGTTTGGTACAAGAACATTTGGCTTTGCACCTATCCTGGTGAAGTTCCTGTTGGATAGAAAACTATTGTTCTATTTTCTGTAAGGTGGTTGTTTAAAACCAGGCTTTTGGTTATGTGAGAAGGTCCTAGACCTATATTGACTTATGTTTATGTTTTCCTACCTTAGTTTCCCATGCTCATAACAATGCCTAGCTTTGTGTAAGGTAGTTTCTAGAGTTTTGGGCATGTCAAACTCAATTCTCTCTCAAAAATTGGGAGGAAGACACCCCAAAAAATATTTTATTTTCACTTTTTCGTTCTTTATGTAAGGCACATAATGTAACAAATCCAAGATTCTGTTGATAAATGCCTCTATGGTCATGGATTCCATCCTTAACTCATGAAATTATTTCACCTTCCTGTTGAAGAATCTCTCATAAATGTATTTCTCCTTAAATATTCTGCGAAAATTACTCCATCTGATTTCTTTTACTTCATCCTTACTAGGATTATTAATCCTTGCTTGACCATATTGTCTATTATATTATTTAGCCTAACTTAGGAACCTTAATTAATTATTTGGGTCCACTAGTTCCATTGGATCCACTTAGCCTAATGGGGCCACATGTGCCAGTTACTAGAGTGTGGGGAACACTACTAGATGTTAATTTCCACTTATTGCATGTGCATGCATCAGTTTGGTGGCCTCCTAGACCAATCCCTACATTTTAGGAGCCATTGGGAGTCCCAACACCAACCTCCATCAGTCAGTTGGAGTTGGAACTAGTTGAGATTAGTTAGCTTCTACTTACATTCAGTTAGATCACAATCAGTTATCTAGCACTACTTATGCATGGTTGCATGTGGAGTAGGCGCCTTTTCCCACCTACCACCTCAATTAGACTGAGTTAGCTAGTTATTACTGATTGTTTTAGTTGGTTAGACATATGGAGTTGGCTATTTGGCCTATGATATTGATTGAGACACCATGATTTTGCTATTCAGTTAGGTATAGTCAAATCCAATGGGGAGATTCGAATTCATCCCTAATTTATTCGAAATATTTTCTTATGTAAACTATTGTAACAACGGATTTAATTAATGACAATGATATTGTAGTTATGAGAGATATACTCATTTGTTTCCTGTTTGGTTTGATTTGTTCACTTTGTATCTTCATTCTCCTTTTACTGAATCAATAATATTTGACTCATTTCTTGAATATTTAAATGGAACCACAATTTTAACATGGTACCATAGCCATTTCAAGCAAGCTTCATGTTTGTTTCTCTCCATTGAACATCAGAAGTAGTTGGGTTTCCATAGAAGTCCCCAATATTGATTTGGTAACTCTGAATTTATCCATAGTAGTGGTGCAAGCATGACGGACCCTGAAAACATGTTCATGTCAAGAGGAAAAGCATGATTTTAACATAGTTTGAATGTTTTATTGTTTTGCAGTGAAAATATATAGGTGCTACGTAGCTTGTGTGAATTTTTGTGATATTTTAGCCAAAGAATTATGGATTGTCAATCTCCTACACCATAGATACTTACAACTTCCAACTATCTTTGATTAGAGAATTGATATGTAGCTATCCCTACACGAGCATGGCTACCTCAAGATAATACTTGAGAGGAAGGTCAAGCCGCATCAACCAGTTGAAAAGAACAATTTTTTGAACCACTTTGATGAAGCTTTTGGTTATCTATGCACTATGTATACATAGATATCCTCTTCCACCTTGAAAGTTTGAGGATACCTAGAGAAGCTTGAGAACTTGTTTGGAAAACAAGATGAGCTTTGGGGACACCTCCTGGAGAATGAGTTGGTAGCGTTACATCCTAGCAGTTTCGAGACTATTGAGAAATTATTTACTAATTTCAAGTCTCTTGCACTTCAATGTAAACAATGTGGAATAGAAAAAGAAGGATGAGAAAAATTTCCTCTCCATACTTGGAAAAATCAGTTCAAAGTATTTTGTATTTGTTTCGATATCTCATTCCAAGTAGGAAAGCTTCCCCAATTGGAAAATTCCTTCACTTGAGTCTTTTTTTGATTCCTTAATCAAGGAGCAAAAGAAGTTGATTTGAATGGGAGTAATCAAGACCTTCAAAGATCAAGATCTCCTAGTTACTGACACTAACAAATCACAAGATGAATGGAAATCAAAGAAATAGGAACCTAAAGCAGTTGATTCGAAACCTAAATAGAATCAACAAACATCTGAAGGAGTCTCTGGATCTAAGAAAAATAAGTTCAAAAAGAAAAAGTTTCCCTACTGTATGAGGGGTTTTCATCCAGAAGACTCGTGCATGAAGAAGACCCTCAACCAATTGAAAGATCTATGTGTACAGATCAATATTTCCCCTTCACAAGGTGTAGATATTTTTTATGATGAATATCATACAGAAGAAAATTGTGCATCTACCATCTCTGTGGAGCACAGTTTTGGATATTATATGAACCTATTTGGATATGATTTATTTTCTGATCTAATAATATTCGTTCAGGTTTTAATATTTAAGAGCTTTCAGTATTGCTTGTAACTGGTTTCATTAATTTTGGTGTGACAAATCAAGCACCACAAGTCTCCTTCAATTTTGTTGTTGAGGATTTGATGTTAGTTCTCTCTTATGAATTTTATGATGTCAGATTTTGTGAATTATTGGTTATTTCTGAAGCTATATCAGATTATGGAGGTCAATCATTCACTCTCCATAGTCCCATGGATTGTCTACCTATCTATTTGTTCACATGCTCATCTCCTCACAGAAATAATAAAGTTGGAGACATTCTACATCTGTCTAGACACTTGCTCCTAAAACTTGGGGATGATTTTACCTCACATGGATTGATGTTCAAGGATGCCATATATCAGTTTATTTTTTTTTCCTCACATGGTTTGAATTCTCAAGAAAATTTTGTCTCTCATCAGTTGATTTTAGCTGCTCCACATGGGTGCAGTTTTCACCATTTAGTTGTTTATATTTATGATTCAGTTGAGTACATTATTCTTCTTCCAAAGAGGAATATTCCTCCAGACATAATCATTTTTTTGGATTCATAGGTTCACCTGCATAGAAGAACCTAGATACTTCATTTGCTGCTACATACTGCTAAAAATAGCAGCAAAAAATTTCACAAGTTTTTATTCAAAATTTGTATTATTGCTTATTTTAAGGGGGGCGGTTCCCATGAGGTTTTCCCCTATTTACTCAGTTGTATTAAGAAGAATTGCTATATTTTAGATTTTATTTGGGTGACTTATGTCCTTGTTTCCTATTCCCACAGTTGTCCAAGTTACAATTCAGGCAGGGTGTTAGGATTATTAATCCTCCCTTGATCATACTGTCTATTAGATTATTTATCCTAACTTAGGAACCTTAATTAATTATTGGGGCCACTAGTACCATTGGGTCCATTTGGACTAATGGAGCCACATGTACCATTTACTAGAGTGTGGGAAACACTCCTAGAGGTTAAATTCCACTTGCTTCATGTGCATGCATCAGTTTGGTCGCCTCCTAGACTAATCCCTACATTTTAGGAGCCACTGGGAGTCTCGACGCCAACCTCCACCAATCAGTTGGAGTTGGAACTAGTTGAGCTTAGTTATCTTCTAGATACTTTCAGTTAGATCACAATCAATTATCTAGTGCTAGCTATGCATGGTTGCATGTCATGTAGGGGCCTTTTCCCACCTACCACCTCAGTTAGACTGAGTTAACTAGTTATTATTGATTATATTAGCTGGTTAGACATCTGGATTTGGATATTTGGCCTCTCATATTGATTGAGACACCATGAGTTAGCTAATCAGTTAGGTATAGTCACATCCAGTGGGGAGGTTCGAATTCATCTCTAATGGATTCGAATTCTTTTCCTATGTAAACTATTGTAACACTGGATTTAATTAATGACAATGATACTGTAATTATCTGAGCTATACTCATTTGTTTCCTGTGTGGTTTGATTTTTTAAATGTGTATATTCATTCTCCTTTTAGTGCAACAATAATATTTGACTCATTACTTGAATATCTAAAATGCACATCAATTTTAAGAATCCTTTTTGGTATGCTTTAGGTGTCTCCAGCATCTAGTTTCTTTTCCATTTAAATCATAAATGGCTAGTCGGGATTTCATCTCACTAGAGTAGTTGTGTACTCAAAATTATTTTCTTATACTTAGGATCCATTCTTCATCCTTATCCATAATATTCATCTCTCCTTCATATGTAGGGGATTTTATCTTTCGAAATTCTCCTTCGAGTTTGTGATCATTTTTCTATCTCTTTCTATAAGGAGAAAGTGAATTATCACTAGAAATACTATCATAATCTCTTTTTGGAGTCTGAGATGTGTGCTTTTCTCTTCCCTCTTCCCTTGGACCGTTGGTCCTTTTTTGATGATAACCTTCCATATATTTATTGGTTGAATGGGTAGTTTTTCCATGAGAGTTTTCCCTTGTCATGTTCTGAAGTAAAGCTTCATTGATTTCTTTCTTCTCTTTTCTCTCATCCATATTATCATCTTTGAAGATTTGTAAGTCTATTTGTAGACTCTAGATGGTTTCATTAGATCAGAATTTAATTCCACCACTAGTTCTTCTTCCCGTGTTGGGGAATTCAGATTTCCTTGTCGGCTTATGTCTTCTTTTGTATTCATGATTTGGACTGTTCTTTAATCCTGCAATTAAAACATTTAGTAACAAAAAAATTTCTGTTAGTTAAAAAAATTTCAAATACAGTTTTGAAATGTTTATTTTTGCAATGAATGTTCAGTAGAACCGATTAGGTCTCTTAGTGTTTGAATCTGGGCTCTAATACCACTTGTAGTGTCCCTAAAATCCAAAAAATAAAAAATAAAATAGTAGACTAATAAAAATGCTAAGATCTTAAGGAAATATTCTTTTTACTGTGGGATAAAAACTTGGATAAAGAACCAAGCCTAAGTTTCGTCGTTGTTTTCCTTCTTGTGTGTTTTTTGTATGATGATGATGTTTACATGTCACTATTCTATTTTTTAATGCACTTGTAGTTTATGTACATACTTATGTAGTTTACTGATGATGTTCATGTTTTTCTTTCATGTTACATTGTCTTTTTATTATTTAATCACGACGAAGAGGCTAACTTATCTTTGTGTGTAAAGGGGTGGAGTGGCAGGATTTTTCCCTATCGACTTACTCAGAAAGGTAAGGGATCATATTCTACAGGGATTTCTTAGTTCACTGCGAACTTACACATGTGTACCTATTTTTTTGTAGTTGAATTCACCTATAAACCTAGGATCATGAACGTGACAAAATAGAGTCCTAGCATCTACAACTAGTAAACCTAAGGACTAAAGGTTTGGTCAAGGAATAATACCAAATCCTATGCTAAAACTAGAAGAGGAAAGGGTTCTAAGACTAATGTAAATATATGTTGGTAAACTATGGTGAAAGGGGTTATATACTTTTTGATAAAAACTATGTGCATGTTTGGACTATGGTATTGAGGGTTTAAAACCTTAATGTTGGTTGTAAGTCTTTTAAACTATACAATCGTGGAGGTTTTATTCTATTGAATACCTATGCAATTGAAACTAGTGAAGGGTTTAAATAATTCGATGGAAAGAGTTTGAATTCATACTATATGCATATGGGTTTTGATATGGGAGAAGGTGATGGCGAGTCTGGGGCATTCAATGCTCCATGTGATGAAGAGGATTCAAGCCTCATGCGTTTCAATAGGGTTTTGTTTGTCATTTGTTTGGTTCTCTCTTTGGTTTTTGAGGAGGTTCATGCTCCAGAGTTGGGAGGTGCGCATACCATGGTCATGCTTACAACGCAAGAAAAAAAAATGTTGACATGTATGCCATCATTCCGTATGGTTCAACTCTTTATCTTTCGTTTGGTTTTATAGTTTTACTTCATACTTCTCATTGTTTGTTTGGTTGGTTGTAGGTCTTGGAAACATGGGTGCTCTTCTTGAAGTGCATAGGTTTGGTTGACCGCGCAATCATCCGGGTAATCCCATGTCAAGAAAGGTCTTTTACCGAATGTTTAGTCTATTATGTTGCTGCAAGGTTTCGATTGTGGGTTTGGGGAAATGTTGATGGTAATGATTAAGTTATTCGATGTAGGTTTGGGGTTGGGTTTCTCTCATCACGTTTAGGCATTTTATGCGACTATGTAAACAATACTTGCATGGCTCTGTAATGTATAAATGTGATGGAAAATTTTGGGTTAAATAAAGCCTCGAATCTAGGATTTGGGTATGCTACGAGCTCTGTGATTTTTGGTTTATGATTAGCTTTGTAATGGATTTTGGTTTTAAATAAATTTTAACTCTATGTTTTCTTTGTTTACTATGGAGTCTGTGGAAAATGGATGCATTTATAATTTTTGTTAGTGCCATTGGAAGAAATGGCACTATGATGTCGGTATCTCGTTATTATTGTTGACTATGGGAAAATATCATGGTGTTTTAACTCTTGATACGATTAGTTTGAATGATTGCTCATTTATGGTTTAAGCTCTGTCAATTGAATGATTTGGTATTAATTTGGAATGGCTTGGTTTAATCCTTTCTTATAAAATGCATCATGTGTGTTCTTGTGTTTACATTGATAGTTCTAACATGTATAGGCTTGTGGTAATTGTTTCATGGATTTGATATTTGGTTTTATTTTTATATAGTTTGGTTTAAATGTGTTTAACACTCCCAAATGAGTTCTACACTAATCCAAAATAGGTCAATTTCTTTGTTGGGGTTTTAAATGTTTATTTTGTAGTTTATTTGGTTAAACGATGTAAACATATAAGTGGGGGTTCATTAGTTTTGACCTTGGGTCACGTGGGTACTTGACTATGATATTTGTTTTGACATTTGGTTTGTTAATATGTATATGTGGAAACTATTTTGTTTACTCTTTTAATCATTCAACGCTCATTTAGCCAAAGCGTATGAGATTGGAAACTCAGTTCATGATTTTGTTTGTTACTGTAATTACTTAAACTGGTTGCGTTGATAGATCTAGATTGGAAAAGAAATGGCAAGCTGCCAATCCTTAACAAGATTTGATTACTGGGAAGGTGTATATAATGTTTATAATTTTTTGAATTAATTTAATAGTTTATGGTTTTTATGTAGATAGGATATATGAAATCCATGTTTCTATTTTTTGGGCAAATGAAATGTTCTAGCTCTTCGTTTAGTTTATGGGTTTGACTTTGGATTATAAAGGATTCAATCCCTCATTTGAATGTTTATGAATATGTATTTACTATGTATATTAATTGTTTTATTGAGTGGAGTTTATTTAAGTTGTTTTTAGTTAGCTACTTCTCATTAATATCTAGTTTATTTTTAGATAAGGTCATAGACCTGTACAATTTCTTTGTAAAACAAACTTAAGGGTTTTAGTTTTAGAAAAAATGTTGACAAAGATCTGCTTATTAGTTTTATATATAAACTAGTGCTTAGATATAGACTAAAAATGCTAACATAAAATTCTGAACTAGTTAGATATACTTCTAAGAGAAAATTAACCCTAGAATCTATCTAAAAATTAAAGGCCGAGTTTCAATTTAACAAATGAAACAATACTAAAACATATATTCAAACTGGAAAAATAAACTTGTAGAGCATAATAACTATAAGCATAACTTGTAATCATAATTAATATAACTGGTAAATGTAGAAACCTCATATGTGCATTATTCATCTTGTTAATGGCTAAGAACCCAACACAATTAAACTCATAGAATTAATAAAACCCTAGTTATTTCTGACCTAAGATCTGTTAACCAGATAACCTTAGAGTTACCACATTCCTCCCAACCATTTTCTAAAATTGTTCCTGGTTCTAATACAGAGCCCCCCCGAGTTGGCTCAAACATTCAAGTGATCTAGAACTCCTAAAGGTGAGGATGCTCTTATTTAGAATATGAGGCTCTCTATAATNAAATTGTTCCTGGTTCTAATACAGAGCCCCCCCGAGTTGGCTCAAACATTCAAGTGATCTAGAACTCCTAAAGGTGAGGATGCTCTTATTCAGAATATGAGGCTCTATATAATAATGCTTTCTTTTAGACATGCTCTCCAAAACTATTTTTGGAATAAAAATCAGATCGCCCAAGCCTTCTCTTGGCTTGGGTGTTTATAGACACTCTTTTAGGAAATGACATTTATTTTTAAAACTTCAGTTAGATCAAGAATCCATTATTTTCTTGAAACTAATCTTTAATTGNAGATCGCCCAAGCCTTCTCTTGGCTTGGGTGTTTATAGACACTCTTTTAGGAAATGACATTTATTTTTAAAACTTCAGTTAGATCAAGAATCCATTATTTTCTTGAAACTAATATTTAATTGATTATGTGGATTTAATAATTATTTTGTTTAACCTAGGAAATTTTTACCTATTCCTAATTTGACTTTAGAATTGAATATTTATTGAATCATTTTAGTAAATAATAAATACATACTCTTTAATTATTCTTTTAGTTATATTTATTTCTTTATATATATATATACAATTATTCTTTTATTCATAATATATACAAACTCTACATATTATCTTTAATATTTATTTATGCATCATATAACATAGTCTCCTTTAATTGATGCTTCCCTTAGCTTTTACTGTTTATTTCATTCAAAGCGTTAGGTAGGGTTGGTCAGCTAAGTTAGAAATCTCTAGATCCTCCTTGCATGTTAGATTACCTAGTATATTGTGGTAGTTCTTCCAGTACTTCGATGAGAAGTAGATTTGAAATTTCATTTACTCAACTCAAAATAAGTAAGATAAGGGTCGGTGCTATTCAGATTCGTTCTCACTCAACACACTTAAATTCAATAACTCCTAGCACTATTCAGAGTGCAAGCTCAACACTAATAATTGGGATTTACACTTAGTGCAATTCTAGAGCCTCTCTCTCAACAATAATGCCTCTCTCTCAATAATAATGCTAGGATGTACTTGTACAATACACTTAGGGATACAATTACCAAGGATCCGATGCTACATAGCTTATGCTCAACATTGATTTGGAATTCTGCAGGGCTTAATCCCAACATTTCCAATCTTATAACACATGTGCTCCAAAGCTTATACTCAACACAAAATCTCATAATTAATGTGCTCCAGAGATTACACTCAACACAATATTTCATAACTCATGTGTTGTAGATCTTGCGTTCAACACAAAATCTCATCACTTATGTGTTTAAGGGTTTACGCCCAACACATTATAGAACACAATCATGCATTGAGTCTTTTGTGCATTTCATCACAATAATAATCTCAGTATATGTATTGAGGTAAATCACATAATACATCTAGTAAATTGTACTACAACAATAATCCTTGTAAATCAAGGTCAAGGCCCAACGTATACAATAACATACATGATAATAAAATGCATGCATTGTCTTGCACCCAACATATCTAACTAATCAACATAACTCATGTGCAGTGGGGCGTTATGCCCAATATACACACATAAACATTAAAGTAACTCATGGGAAAAGAGACTCATGCCCATTATAGTTAAGGTCAAAAATCATGATTTTACACTAAGGTGGCATTCATCATTCTCTCCATATTTTTCTTATCGGTGACTAGCCCTCCTAGTTCATCTGGTAACATTTTGGTGTCGTTGTCGGGGACCATTTCACAATTTGAAGTGGTTGATACGAGTCAGTCATACCCCTGATAAGAAATACATTCGATAAGAAAATCAAGGTAAGTTTTTCTTGGTACTTTTAAATATTTTTGTCAAGGACTAATCTTCCAAATCTTACCTGGAGACTCCATAAAGAAGAAACTAGACAAGGTTTAACATTTTGGCGTCATTTTCTGGGACCTCAAATTTATTGAGGTGACCCCTTCAGGAAAGAAATACACTATGGTAAGTCTCAAAAGCCTGATTTTATATGATTGCATACATTTTTTGGGGAATAACCTGAAGGATTACTTGGTGACTCCACATAAAACTTGGGCTACCCATCTATCAGGCACTTATTTTCTTTTGATATTTCAGTGAGATTTGTTAAGATAACTTGGCAAGTCTCTCATGTGACTCCACAGAAGAAAAACAAAAGAAGATCGAAGCACACATTTTCAAACAAGCGATATGGGGATGCTTGACCCATTCGATTTCTCAAACATCCTCGGTTACCCAAGAAATTTTAACCAACATCATCGTATTAAGGCTATCATGACATTTCACAAGGATGAAGATACAGTTGCTACACATGTGGAAAATTTTAAAGAATTCCTTATGAGATGGGACATTGTGGACAAACATACGATTATACAGATATTCGTTATGTACCTCGGGATGGGAGGGAACCATGACATTTATGCTTGGTATGGTGCACTCCCCCTGGGGGTATATTTTTCTTTCAATAGTGGATGGAGATATTCTGCAATCAGTGGGACAAAAACTCCAAGAAGGAAATATTGAAGACTATGGAATACAAAAAATCCTTAGAATATCTTGGGGAACTCCTCAATGATGAAAGAAAATATAAATAATCCATAATTGAAGAAACCAAGGAATACACAAGATTGGTAAAATTTCCTTATATTCCATTGATGGTTTCTTATGATGTTCTGGCCCTCTTAGAAGAAATTTATGAGAATATAGAAGGCAAAAATTACTAGGAGTTCCTCGGTCTGTTGGTATATTATGATTTTAGGCCTTTTAGTATAATAATGATTCATTCCCTTATACAGGTACGAGAAGAGAATTTTTTTCGATCATCAATGAAGCTCCTGCTCCCTTCCATCCCATCATGCGTCTGAGTCAATACTTCCAACATCCTCTTGTGGAATGTATTGAAGAATTTGTTCAACACTTTCCATACTATCTTGGTAAGTAATTAATCATCCATCTCAATGAGATCAAGGAAGGTATGTGGATAGGTATGATTTTCACTACTCAGCTTCATGGTATTTATTGTCTATCTTTTCGTTTGAATGATGAGGGTATGAATTATTTTGCTGAAAATTTTAAAATTTAAAGGATTATCTGGAATACTAACTTATTTGTAGGAAAGACAAGGTATATACATGTATATCCAAAGAAATACTTAAGTGTATCCAGGGACGATATGTGGTTGACATACAAGGATATGCGACGTTTTGATTTATCAAGTACCTTTCAAGATCAGAGTCTTGTAACCAATTGTAGGAAAAAACAATCTCAACATCAGCATATGATGGAGGGGACCCATATATAAGTCCACTAGAAGAATTGATTAATAAATCCTATCAAAGAGATGCTCCTCCATGGCTCCAGTTCCAAACCTTCCAGGTTCTTCATAAGGTCCAATTTTATTTCCTCATCCGGATGAATATCATGCTACATACTCAACATATCATCGATGAGGTATTATCCTAGATTACACTAAAGGACAAAGGTAATACATCATGTATGAATTACTTACTTAAATGGTTACACTGTTGGTATGATTTCACCTAACAAGTGTTTGGATAGCATGTTTATAGTAGGTATGGTTAGTTGCATTAGGATATTTCTGTGCATTTCATTTGGTGTATTTTCATGCTTTAGTTAGTTTTTCTTGTTCTTATCTTGTTTCTGTAATTTAGAAAACAAGTAAGGATGAAAGTGTCTTGCCTTATATTCTTTTAATCTATCGGATATTTGATATGTGTGTAGGTATATAGGTACCAATAGATTCACATGTTCTCAAGCACTCCCGGGAGAGAACTCATCCCACACTGCAATTTTAAAATTGTAGGAAAATATAAAAGCTGTAGAACTCATCCAAAGGGTCCAACCATGACCACCAGTGCTCAATAACACCCTTCTAGGTTGAAAACTTTTCCCTTTCTCCCTAGGGTTCACATGAAGGTGTGTTGGGTACAGATGTAGCATAACACTCTCCAAATGGGAATTACTCTCCAAAATATGGTTACAATAAGTTCATTATGGGAAGAGAGAACATAGAACCAGTCTGGTGGTGGCGAGCAGTTTGGAAGTTCAATTTCCCAATGAAGTAAAATATTTTGTGTGGTTACTACTAATAAAGAAATCTCTCACTTGGGATGTATCAAGAGTAAAAGGGAGAGATGGACCAGGAAGATGTTATCTATGTAAAAATGCTAAAGAATCAAATTTCCATTTGGCTACATGGATTGTATTTTTACTAGGACTGTGTGGGAAGAAATTGGAAAAAAAATAAAATTGGTAAATTTGTGGAAAGAGGTGTATGTCGAGCTATGTTTAAAGGAGTGGAGTATTAAAGAAGAGCTAAACTATTATAGATATCTACCTCTTATTGTATCATGGAGTACATGGAATTCCATGAATTATTGTTGTTTTGAAGACGAGTTTGTTCTCTTGATTCAATGTGCTTATCAAAGTATAGGCATTATAAGATATTTCCCACAAGAAAATGCACAGATCAAAACTAGATTGGCAGTTGAGGAAGAAATTGATGCGGCCCTTCCCTGGGGACATTTTTATGGTGTGGTTCAAAGGGACCCAAAGAGTTGAAGGGCAGGGGGATTTCTATATTTTTTAGATGAACATTGGTATAGTTTAATTGTTGGTCTAGGGGAAGGAACTAACATATTTGTTGAATTAAGTGCAGTTAGAATTCTATTGTGACTAGAAATGGAACATGAGGCGTTGCATTTAAATATTTTTGGTAATTCTCATATTTTCATTAAGTGGATTACAAGTCAAAATCGAATTCACAATGCACAACTGGTTCTATTTTTGGAAAAAGGCTTATAGACTTATTGCTCTATTGGGAAATGTGGAGATAAAGCATATATAAAGGGAGCGAAATGTCTAGGAGGATGAGAAAGAAAATGATGGAGTACAATTGCAAGAAGGATCTTGGTTCATAAGTGAACATGAAAATTGTGTTTCAATTAGTTTCTTTCATGTTTTTAATTGGGATCTTTTGTTAGTTTTGTAAAATTAAGACTCCTAATGACATTCAAGTTTTTTTGAAAAATATGAGGAATATGTTTGAATCAAGTGATGGGGGAACATAGTTCCATACTCTATGCTAGTAAAGATGTTAATGTGTGATATATTTTGGTTGTGAAGACTTGGAAATATGTGGTTGAAAACACATAAGAACTTGGTTTTTGATACTTCTCGATGGAAGTTTCTTATTTATTTCTTTATTTATGTGATATGTTTTGGAAAAACAATGAACAATTTTGGAAGAGTTTGGATATGCATCATGATATACCATGAAGGCATATGAGGAATGTAATCCTTTTTAAATTAAAGATTATAATTTTTTTCTATCAAAAATAAAGTTATCAACATTTTTTCCTAATTAAATTTTAACAGGATAATTAGACTAGACTAGTTAGGTAAAAGGTTATCATATTAAATACAATGAGAAAATAATGGCAGTAAATAATGAAATAAAGACATTTAACCAATAACCTTGTAATTAATATAATTATTATAGTTATAAATGAAATATATTATTTAAAAATAAGAATTGAAATGAATGAGAATATCAGAAATTAAAATAAGATAACCATATAATATGTGAAACATTTTTGAAAATTTAAAAAATATAAATAAATAACTAAATAAAATTACAATATAATTATTTTAATTATTTATAATTTATAAGAAAATTAAAGTAATTTAAATGGAGTAGTTTATTTATCTATGGTGTTTACTTTACCCTGAGTTTTAGTTGAAATGTAAGTCAAAATCAAATTTAAATGTATTTAAATTGTGTTTTTCATAAATAAATTCAACATTTTTGAATACCTTATGGAATTCAAATTATGCAATATCTATAGTTAATATATGCGATTTTAAATTTTTTTAAATAATAATAAAAATAAAATAAAGATAAAAATATTTCAACAATTAAAAGTTTATTTATTCTTTAAACTAAAATTTAAAAAAAAGCATAGAAAACCATAAATAATTTAAAAGATATTAGAAAAGTATAAAAGATTAAAAGGGAATGAGGAAACTAATTAACTAAATGAAGATTTG
>LPNX010132387.1:23622-46615 GCA_001517045.1 Pseudotsuga menziesii | reverse complement strand
TATATATATATATATATATATAGGTTTTTCCAAAATAGAGGGGAAAGGATTCTGAATAAGGGTGTCAACTTCTATTTGAGGTGATGGTGATGAAATTGTTTCATAATTAATAGATATGTAAACCCCAACAAATTGAAATAAAAGAAGGTGCATTGAAATTGTAGAAAGCTAGCAAATTGGTAATGAACAAAGAAAGATAAGTAAGCTTCATTTCTCCCTTTCTAAAGCATAAAGCTTATTTATCACACTGCTGCAAGTCATAATTAGTTCAAAGATTATACCTTAATACCATAGAAGCTCTAGATAAGCATGAACTACATTGATCAATGTGGTATCAAATTCAAAGTTCATAGATGAATAATCTACATATATATTAACCCCTCATTGAAACTATTTTTTATATTTATGTGAAAGAAACATATATAAAGAACATGCATGGAAATAACATTCATGTTATTACTAAATTTTGTTGTTGATGGAGATTGGCATTCAAAATTTATTTAAGATTATTATAAAAAACTTGGAAACTAATTTCTGGAATAATTGTAAAAGAAATTTTTATTTCTATCTTCTAGGTACTCACTTTTATTTCTGAAATGACAAGCTAATTTCTGAAATTTGTGTCCTTCTCTTTTAAATATCTATAGGTTTAATCCACCATTGAAAAGAAAAATATATATATATTTTTCTACAAATAAAAAACTATTTGAAAGTGCAAGGAGACAACCTTTATGGTCAAAATGAGATCCTTCTGAGTGATATTGTCTCACATAATCCTTCATTCTTCAGATCCTCTCTCTTGTCCATTATTGCTCATTTTAATTCATCCCATTTGTCAGAGTTGTATAGTACTCATTTTAATGTATCCCATTTGTCCAAAAATTAAAAATAAAATACCCAAATTATAACAAGTTGTTTTAAGGTAAAGTCAAATACATGCTTTTTACTCTGTTTTATAATAAGAGAACGACTATCAAGCTCCTCTTATTCCATAAATAGAAGGGTTGTCAATTTCAACGTCTATGTTATTTCAATTTTTCCAAACTTTTCACAAGCTTAAAATGGTTATAAGAGTAATATAATTTTTTTACTATCAATTATGGTTTATGCGTTAACGTTATTGTCTATGGATATATGAGAAGAAGTGATTAAAATTTTGCATTCATGTTTTGTCACATGAAATAGAGTTGTTTTTACAACTCAGGTTTGCTAGAGTTTTTAGTTAAATTTCTTACTAATTAATAAAAATACAAACACTATTATGATGTAATACAATAACACTATAAATCAAGACACCAACCATAAAATTAGTCCGATTAGCTATAAAAATAATTCAACACATAATTGTTTAATTTGAGAAATGTAGCTGGCTTGTTATGGTAGTATGATGTTTTTGCACCTAATTGGGTGATTTAAGAAGCATCTTTCTTGCTAAGTATGGTAGTGTGTATTTTATAGTGTTTATTTGAATACGGTGCTCTTGTTTTTCAATATTGTCTTCTCATATCTATCCTCAATGTCAAACAACTAAAAAAAAATGCTACTCCATTAAGCAAAGACATGCTATTATGTTGCTTTTGTTATTATTAATTAATTGCTTTATATATATATATATATATATATATATATATATATATATATGATGTGGCAAGAGTCATTTTTGTACATTTAAAAATTAAGACATAATTATTATAATAAAGAATCATATTTGGTTCCCATTAAAGTTACACTGCTTTTGAATATGTGTATAATGGTAGATGAATTGTTAATGAAGTTGCATTGAGTTTAAACATTTCATTATAGCATGGCATGAAACTTGGTTGGAATTAGCATTATATAGAGACAATGGACTTGCTCTTTGTTGAGCATTTGTATTGGCATTCCAAAGCCAAGATTGTTCAAACCATGGAATAAATTACATTCATGTAAGTTGGAGAATATCTAAGTAGAGAGGTGCAACTTCAATTTCTTTTTGTTTCGAAGATAATCAATCAATTATTATTCTCTAGTGTGTGTTAATGAAATTGAGGGGTAATAGACTTACCATATGAAATACTTAGTCATTGATTTTAACTTTTTAAGTCAACTGATTACCATAGAAAATATAGGGAAAATAGAAAGGTACATCCATATGGGTGTTGTCTTCTTCATTTATCAAGTAACAAGAGATTTAATCAATTATTTGCATTTTTTTTAGTAAAGATTATCTATGCATTTGTACTAATTTGCTTTTTACAACTTTCATCTTAAAACAACAACTATTAACAAATTTACAAATGACGAGGGATTGGAAACTATTTAGATGTCACTTGCGATAAATTTGCATTAGATGCGATGACCAAATGCTGGATCGATACCCCATCTCATTATGTAATATAACCTACAAGGTGGTCACAAAGATCATAGCTCAAAGGTTTAAAAAGGTCCTTTCAAAACTCATCTCAAAGGAGCAGTTCGTTTTCCTAGAAGACAGACAAATTCATGAAGCCATTGGGGTAGCTCACGAGGGCCTCCATAGTGCAAAAATAAAAAAGACTAAAGGGGCTATTCTAAAAATCGACCTCTCCAAGGATTTTGATAGGGTTAGTTGGATTTACCTCAGACAGATCCTTACTCATCTGGGCTTCAATTACTCATTTATAAAGTGGATCTTTGCATGCATATCAACATCCTCCTTTGTTGTCCTCATTAATGGTCCCATTTTTTCCACTCTGAAAGAGGGCTTCGCCAGGGCTGCCCCCTCTCCCCCCTCCTCTTCCTACTAGTGGCAGAAGGGCTTAGAAGGGCATTTCTAAATGCAAAAAGAAGAGGTATTTTTGAGGGAATAAAAATTGCAGCAAACTTAAGCATCACCCACCTGTTGTTTTTAGATGATATTCTCATCTTCTGTAATGGATCCATCAGGGAAGCAGAGAAGCTTTCAGAAATATTGACCCTTTTTAGCAAAGCAACAGGAATGCAAATAAATGTCCAGAAGTCGACCATCACCACTTTCAACTAGGAAGATGAGTCTTTGAGGGCTTTACTAGACCTCTTTCCTTTTCACCACTACGCTCTAGATGATGGGATTAAATACCTAGGTTTAAGACTTAAACCAAATAGCTACAGAAAGGAGGACTAGAACTAGCTACTAGCCAAACTTGAAAGCATAGTCAACAACTGGTGCAATAGATGGCTTTCAAGAGCAGGCAAACTAATTCTAGTTAAATCAGTCCTAGAAGCTATACCAGTCTACTAGATGGAACTAGCTTGGATCCCAAAATCAATCATGAACAAATCAAAGAAAATCTGTTCAAACTTCATTTGGACAGGAAGCAAAGAACAAAGGGTCATCCCTTAGATCAAATGGAACCAAATTTCTAGACCAAAGGACTTGGGAGGATGGGGACTTAAAAACCCTGTACTCTTTTCAAAATCCTTGGCTACCAAAGTAGGATGGAGACTGATCTCAACTCATAGCCTTTGGACAGAAGTAATCATCAAAAAGTACATTGCCCCGATTCCACTCCTAGACTGGATCAGGGATTTCACAAATACTCCAGATGGCTCATAACATAGCAAATTATTGTAAATATTTTCCCTTAACATACTTGCTATGTGGAGGAGCTATTTGTATGTAGTTTTTGAAAATTGATGCATTTGAAGATGAATGGTTTAATTGTTATTTTGAGATATGGATGTATATATTTCAATCCTCTTAACTAGGTTTACAAGGCAGTGTCCATTAAAAAATAGTAAAGATATAACATATTTTTACATTTCTTAAATATATTTTTTCATTTCATCTTTTATATATTTCAATGCCTAATATTTTATTTATGGATTCTTTAGATGATCATTTCAATGTTAGAATTCCTTCCTTTAAAATCTAAATGCACCAAAATGGTTACCTATTATGAAAATGATAGCCTATTTCTATGATTCTATTTGGATTTGTCTGTTTTGGTGCTTAATTATATGTACACTAGCACAACCACAAGTACATTATTGATTTGAAATTGTATGTATTGGTGCATAATTATATGTACATTAGCACGACGACAAGTACATTATTTAAATGTTTGCTCATAATTAAATAAACAAATTATATATAATTTGAGTAGTTTATTTATTTTAATTTAGCCACTCAAAGCTTTGAGAATGTTTCAAATGTGATTTAGTGAATTGTAATAATTAAATAATGTATTTTTTCCCTCATCTAAAATAATATAATTTTGTTGTATCCATGATTTTTCATTTTAGGTCACATTATGCATTATTGAGAGGATTTTTTAAAATTAGTTTAAATGTGATTTTCTACATTGTTTTCATCATAATTTAGAACCCGTAATGAAGTTTTTATAAAAAAATAAACCATCAAAATGAAGTTTTGTCAAAATTGACCGAATTTTACCCTTATTGACGGAAAAAATGTTCAAAAATTGGCAAATGCCCGTCAAATTCCAACTCTAATCGGGAGGGTATGGGGTCGCAATGCCAGATTTCCAACAACAAAAGCTTCTTGAATTTAAACCTTCAAGGAAAAATGAGCCAACCAGTTTTGAGTTTACCTATGAAATTCTAGAGTTTAATGTTTTCCAGGGCCGTGTCCTGCTGTTTGTATATATGAAATTCAAGATAACCATTAGCTTTTAAGAGATGTAAGCATCGTATTTGCATGCCCTACTTTTTCTAACCAGTCTAATTCCACTTCCATAAGATAAAGTCAATCTAATTCCACTTTTAGCCAAGCATGATATTTATCCACTAGAAAGTCAAGGATCAAAAGAAAGCTACATGAAAAGAAAGATCTAGATGACGCCTTCTAATTATCTTGTTCAGCTGTTACTTACACAAATAAATTGATAATTAGCAATCCTAGAGTTTGGTGATAATATCTGAAACTAAAATAACATCATAAAAAAAGGATAATGAAGAGGGCAGTGCAATCTTTGCCATAGGTCTTCATCAACATATCCTCACCTGCAATAAGAACGTGTCAACATAGTGTGTGTGTGTGTGTGTGTGTGTGTGTGTGTGTATAAGGAGAGAGAGATTTATTAGATTTGCAAGAAATAACTAGGCATAAAAACAACTGGCGAGGTACTACATGAGAAATATTCAGCTCCAGGGAATCTTATTGACAATTTTATCAGTTGCTTGTTTGATCTTAAGGGCAATGACATGTACATTTATTACCCTAAATTTGCAATAGCGCAAAGTTTCAGCCTTCCCATGGTGGTTATAGTTAAAAAGTTAAAACAACCTCGTCATAGAAACTTATTATCCTCCCACTGACGATCATGGTTTTCTATGATATACATTATTATACATTATTAGATCACAATCTACTTAGACTAGCATAGATTCATCTTATCCTGTACCAAGTGGGATTAAAAAAAATAGGTGTCCACTTAAAATTTTTGGAGTTACAAAGATAAATACTAATATTTTGAAAAACAAAAAGATATGACACTAGACATTGTAAATCAATTTTTTTTCATCGTAGACATAATGTGACACATCTCTTCTACTCCATACTATAAGAGCACCGAGACTCATGCTGTAACAACAACTTGCTTCTCTTGGTACAAGAAATATTTACACATTTTAGTTTATCTACACTAGGGTATGTACAAAAGTAAAAATTCATTTAAGTTGTTCTTGGGCAAACTACAGAATTCAAGTGTGTGTAAAAGTTAAGTGAATTGCACTCCTCATTTAAGTTGTTCTTGGGAAAACTACAGAATTTAAGTGTTTAAGTGTGTTGTGAATGTACTCCTCCAGTTCAGTAAGAACAAAAGAATAAAATCAACACCTATCAATCTAAATTATTTGAATGACTGAAAGTTTTTGAGTAACTGATGTCTGATTCCTTAATGAGTTCAATAGCTAAAACACAAGAAATAGATAAAGCATTTTCCACGCAAACTAGGACATTTCCAGCAAATATTGAATGAATGAAAAACAAGAACACGTGTAATGATGCTTCTCCCAACATTTTTTGAGAGCTTAATAAGCAATATTGGTCATAACTATACAAATGTACTTGAATTTAAGCATTATGGAGAAAGCAAAGTAATTTATGGGCATCATATTCATGCAAAAGAGACACAATAGCTCATCCATATCAACCTGATCTACCTTTTTATGCACAAAAGAATTGTGATTTTCCAACTTATTGAGCACCTCTATGTTATCCATTTGTTACCAAAACCTAAAATGAAAATAAAAGGTATAAAAAATAATAGTAAAACACACTTTTTTAATGCTTCTAGATATAGACAATGATAATTGCAGATTTCAATCAACAAGAACCTAAGAAGTATAAAGAAATGAAGCATTAAAAATTCGTTACCTAGTATCATTGATAATGAGCTCAAGGCGAGAAGTGCAAAAGGCTTCTCGGTTCAGGACAAGGTATTTGGGGGAAAAAATCAACAACATCCTGCAAGCAAGGTTTTATTTAACTCCACAAAAATTCAAAAAAAAACAATAAAACCATAAATGAATCCAAACTTGAACCTAGTGAACAAAAGCTTCAAAATGAAGGCCTAATTCAGAGGAAAAAATCCCAGTACCAAAATCTTATGAAGTTCAACACCCAGCAATTATTTTCTTCTCAGCATTCAAATTCATGGCCGATATTATGCACTGATTAAAAAACATACTTCTAATGCCCTCTAATGCTTCTAAGAATAGACAAACATACCATCTACAACATGATTAACAAACATACTATCTACAACATGATTAACAACATGAAAGCACACGCAAACCCTCCATTTACCACAGCCGTAGCTCTGTCTTCCTGTCACCCAGCCTAAGATAATAATAATAAAAAATATAGAAATGCAAACCATGAATGATACACAGGCATTGAAAGAAATGAGGAACGATGCACAAGCATTGAAGGTTTGTAGAGGAACGGTACACACATTGAAGGTTCGCATTGAAAGTTTGCAGGTTTGCCACATCCCATGTCAAAGTGTTCATTTATTTTGTGACATCCTTATGCCATAATACCTATGGAGCTATGAAGCCTTTGTCGAATCTATTCTTTTGGATTAAAAAATTAATTCAAGTCTCTAACCAAACCCACAATCAATTTGCAAATCAAACTAGAACCATCAATTAAAATGCATCAAACTTTAAACACTTCTAAATTGTATATGTTAACAATTATAACTAAGGCTAGAGGAAAATTAACCCTTCCGTATAACGTCTTACAATAGCATTCATATCACAAATATGAAGTCCTGAGATTTTAAGATTTAATATAGAAAAGAAATAGTTCAGCTAGGATTAAACCAATATCAGAAAGTCTTAACCCTAGCATCTTTTTATACACATTAAAATGCCATTCGAAGATAAAAATTAGCTTAAATATACTAGCAGGTCATAAGAAGCTGGGATTTTTTCTTCTAGTTTCAACCCTTGCACAAAGTTAGTTGTGTTCCATACCTTATGGATGAAAAAAGGGTATTGCGCATACCTAGATGGAGGTACTGGATGGAGGTACAAGTAGTTATTCAAATCACAGAAATGCCATGAACCGCATTTTACCCCAAATACAAATAGAGTAAATAATTAGAATCAAATACTTTGAAGGGTTTTAATCACTAAACAATTAATGAGGCTAATTATACTCTCCGAAAGAACTTTTCTGGAAGGCAACAACCACCATAGTAAGCTTAGAAACTATTATAGAGTTTGGATACGCCAGTACTCCTCCTGCACATATCAGATACGTAGACAATCATTTCTCTTGGCTACTTGTATAAACCCTAAAGATTAAAATAGATATGGTAATGAGAACTCACCTAAAATAACTTCCTTCGGCCTGCAATAATGGATGAGGGTTAAAACACTTATAGTCGAGTTCTGCAGCAATAACAATTTTATCAGTTAATTACTTACTTCGGGTGGCAGATGAGCGCCCACTTCTTTTGCAACTTTCCATCTATAACAAGCACCAAGTTCTTGTGTGCAACAACAAGCTCAAAAATATCAGCGGTGCGAAAATCAACGACAAGTTATTACAATTTAGTTCCGAAAGCGCTGTTTTGAATATGGCACTCCATTGGAAACAATAGTCGCGCCTGGTAATCCCATTGTCACTTCCATCAACATGATGAACTGCATGCCCATTAACATTAACATAGCTTCCCCCGTTTTATATGTTGTAAAGCTGGGAAAAGTAAGAAGGAAGCAAGCAAATGCTATTGATGTTGGAAGCACAAAGTAGAGGGAAGGGCGAGTTTGAAGATGAGAAAGACATATGGGTATTATAATGGTGGGGAGGGGCTCTTAGCCTCATTATTGTTTGACTACGGCCTCAGAATACATCCGCCATTACACAGATGTTTCCTGTTGTGCTACTTAGTTTCATACCTAGCTGCGGTGTCGGCGACGAGGAGTTTCAGACTAGGTATTGTTTGCTTTAACCTACTAGGTATTGTTTGAAGACAGTATTGTTTGCTTTAACGTGAAGCAACAGTAAAACTAACGGTTTGATTTTGTAGTGCCACTTAACCCCAACAAAGTAAATGGTCATGGAGGGTAGTGGGATACAACACCGGAGTTGAGGGGGAAGAAGGACGTCCGAGAATCGAACTGATGCTGAGACTTATCATGTTTTTCAACCAGTTCGTCTATTGTTTCTAGCTATGCTATTGTGGTTTCATATGTAGCAATGCCAACCTCTAGGTATTGTTTTCTTTATCTTCAGGATTGAAGCAGCGGAAAAACTGATGGTCTTTCAACTATTTGATAACAATGATTTCACAATGCTACCTAAACCCCAATGAAGTAAATGACCATGGAGGCTAGTGGGATACAACACCCAAGCCGAGGAGGAGTAAGAAATCATCAGCATTGCGAGGGATTGAACGAGCTCTGCAATTTGAATTGATGCTGATATTGAACACCTCGATGCCAAATACATTTTTGTTTAAAGCCAAAGTAAAAGTACATTTCCAACCTTGCAGGATAAATGAAAATAAATCCTTTGCTACCTCTTAAGTCTCTACTAAAAGATATGAATGAATGAATATGATAGCGGAAGACTCCTGTCAAAGTTGCCTAGGGGAACTGGGCGGCTTCTTCCATTGTGCCAGTGAACGAAGTGACTTACTTCCTCACTCACTGGCCTTCCTTCCCTCTCCTTAGTCTGTAGGTGACTTCCTCACTCACTGGCCTTCCTCCCCTCTTCTTAGTATGCAGGTAAAGAGCAACTGGTATTCCTCGTCCTTCTAAGTCTGTAGGTGAAAAGGAAGCAACCAAACAACGAAGCCAACGGAAAAGAAAATGTAGATTGTGTGCGACAAACATTAATTTATTTCAATTTTGAAATATAAAATGTATATAAAAGTTATTGTATTTTAATAATTAAAAAAAATATTTTTATATTACTAAATTAAATTAAATAAAAAATGACAATTTTTTTAAAATTTTAAATAATTGTATAAAAGAAAATAATAAATATATATGTTATTTAAATAAATACTTTTATTAATAACTTTAATTTACTTAAAAGCCACTTCAATTTGAAGTATATGAGTAACTTAGCCGTCTCATTCATATATATATATATTAATAATTCATATAAAATTATTTATTATAATAATAAATCTGTGTCATCTTAATTGAAATTATTAACTAAAATTTTTCTTTAATCCATTTTCATTTTTTTAAATAAGATTAACCTAATTAAATGTAGTTGGTTACATAGTTTTTGAATTCTTTATGTAAAAACAAAAGAGTAATAAAAGGCACCTGCTGTTAGTTGGATGGTAAATAATTGATGCAGCTGAAGGTGATTCTAGGCTGTATGTTGCTTGGGAGTTGAACCAAAGCGAAGATGGAGCCATTGAATAGTCGTTCATTCATTATATCCTTTAGAGAGCATCAAACCAACCAATCTCCACTGCCTGCCAACGTTGGGAAATGTCGAAATGTAATGTAACGTTAAAAGCAACAACGAAGAAAAATAACGAATGGTGCTCCCATAAGATGCCTGGGAATGGCTAAGGTATTGAATGCTTTGGTAACCGTTCTTGCCTTTCATTAAAAAGTCTATTAGCTGGAGAGGTTTTCATGGAGGAAAATAACTTTCAAAATTCATCCAGCAACTCAGCCCAGCTTGCTAGGAACCCATGTTGCAAAGTGGTAATTGTAAGTGAATGCCAGCTCACCTGAAATGAGATAAGTCACATGAATTAGTTGGTGACTCATCCATCCATTAATGCAACATAGGCATAAAGCCGAATAATCGTGTCAACCAACCTGGTTGGTAATCCAATTATTAAGTTGAGTTGGAATTAGTCCATTCATTTTATATTCATCAGTCTTGGGATTCAGTCCCTCCTTATGTTCATCAATGATCAGGTATTGGTGAAATTTGGTGTCAGCATATTATAATAGTACCAGAACCTTGGGGTCGACCCACTTGTACAATTCCGTTGAGATATTATAATTCATAATTATGGAATAGAAAGATTAAATTACATCATCAAATATCATGCACGAAATTTATAGAAATAAGGTCAACGTGCCAACATTGGGATGACAACAAAATTTAATAAAAAATTCACCAAAACCAAAAGGTGAGCCATAACCACCGATCCGCGGAAGCGCATGACAAGATCACACTATTTCCAATATATGACGATGGTTCTTCCCCAAGAACAAAGCTCCAATTCCTTAGAAATGCAACTCGATTTTTTCCAATTTTTTTTATCTCGTCTCCCCTCTTCATCTGTGGATTCATTTTCTACTTGTTACTATCACAAAATAGGGAGAAAATATATTTTCTCAGAATTGTGAAGTATTGCAACTCTTGCACCTAGATGTTGGCGGAGTTATCCTATGACCAAAGCGCATAGGGGTTAAGTTTAAGAAGTAAATTAGTCCCATTATGGTCTACATACATTGAAGTATGCTCCCATATTTTTGCTCATTTATTTGACATAGAAAAGCAAACTCAAGTCACTGGATTTCAGGGATATTGCATTTAATTACAGTAAACATAAGATCTTCTTGAGATTTAAAATCATTATTATCTTGCTTTATAAAATTAAGATCTTTTTTAGATTTACAATCATTATTATCTTGTTTTATAAAATAAATTAATCTAAAATAGGTTGTATGGATTTAACATAATAAAATGTCAAGTGTTTTAGATGTGAGCTATCTGTGTCCCTTAAATGAGCCTGCTTTGTTTGTCATTATCCTGAGTTACTTTTAGCCTTTCGTTAATATTACACCATCCTTGCTAATTCATCTTCTTTTGCGTTTACAAATTGTTATCTTTAAGGTAATTTCAAGTCTTTAACTTGGTTTAAGCTGCAAAAGGTTTTCTTTGACTATATTTTAAAGTGATATTGTTTTTCATTGTTCAAATGATCTTTCCACTTCATACATACAAAATTCATGTACTCTTTGTTTCACCTAAAACAAAATATACCAATTTGGTGTCTCGCTTGGCGGTGACCTTAAAAATAGATTATTATTATTATTATTATTATAAAAAATATAAAATTTTAAAATGATTTTAAAATAATTTTTTTAATGTTTTGGCTTAAAACAAATATAAAAAAATATAAATTTTTCTCCTCTATCTCGTAAGCTCACTACTACCTAGGTTACCTCATCTATTTTTAAAATGATTTTAGTATAATTTTTTATATTTTGACTTAAAACAAAATGTGAAAAATATGAAGTTTCATCCAAGTAAGCTTACTACTACCTACTACCTCATCAATATCGTACTCCAAATCACTGCATTTAAATCACAGTTAATGCACAATATTCCATTTCTCTGATTGAACTTTGGTTGATATGAATTGCAATTGATAATTCGACCTTGGGTTTCTCATAGCAGGCTTTTGATATGAGCAGATCCCCTTTGATTCTTTGCTTTAATCTACAAACTATCTCTTCAGTCTTATTTGTAATGGGATGATCCGATGTTTACACTTTTTTTATATATATAATTTTAAAGCTACGAGTGACTGCAAAGTTTCGATTAAAATGGGCAGAACCGCAAAGTTTCAGTTAAAACTGTAAGACAAATTAGGATTAAGAAGATGGCAGTACCATAACCCATCCCACGTGTCGGCCAATGAATGTGAGTCGGCATCCACATCTGTTCAATCATAAGTTTCATTTGATTTATCAATTTCTATGAAATATGGTTAATACACAAGAAAATTGAAAAAAAACAGAGGTCCCTGGTGTATATGGATGAGAATACCTCAGTGTGCATTAAGACGCTCGCGGGTCCAGCCTATCACAGTCTATCCTGTCACAGTCCATCCATCTAGAGGGATATCAGTAGTTGAATTAAGATATAGCTTATTGGAACAGTTATCGTGGCAAACAGTAGAAAAGAATTCTTGCAAATTTGGATGGAATAAACATTATCCCTAAGCTTTTAGATATTTATAATTAATTTTTTTCCCAAAGTTGAACTTGATTAAACATTATTCCTAAGCTTTTAGATATTTATAATTAATTTTTTTTCCCAAAGCTGAAATCGATTTAGTTGATTTGATTTTAAATTTAAAGAAAATTTGTAAAGATTCTCAACATTAGTTATGTCGAATTCGCAGTAGCTATGTGAAATTCGCCTTTTATTGGCAGAGCCTCGCTGATTTCAAACACTTCAGTAAGTGAAGATTAAAACATCAACCACTCCTCTAACTTAATGTTTTTAAAGAAATTTAAACTAAAGAATATAACTATCTATGAAACTCAAGCCTCGAACTGAAGTAGGCTGGTTGCTCAGTACTGCTAAAAGCATGCCTTATTATTATCAACTTTTTCTTTATCATGTCAATTGATGTAAGGCGTAACGCATCAAAAGAAGACTGTTATGTTATAACTGAGTAACAAACAATCCTCAATTCTTTTTTATCTTTAGCCTAAGTTAAGAACTATCTATGAAACTCAAGCCTCGAACTGAAGTAGGCTAGTTGCTCAGTACTGCTAAAAGCATGCCTTATTATTATCAACTTATTCTTTATCGTGTTAATTGATGTAAGGCGTAACGCATCAAAAGAAGACTGTTATATTATAACTGAGTAACGAACAATCCTCAATTATTTTTTTATCTTTAGCCTAAGTTAGGGAGTGACTTGACTCAGTCATTAAGTTTTTATTTTGGCAGTCGACTAGTCTTGCCTGCTTCAAGCATGTCAGGTAAGGGAAACACCATCTTTTATATTTTCAATTTCTCATTGGGATTAGCAAAACCTCATTTTTATTTCGTTGAAGGCATCATTATTCTCATTGAAGAACACAAATGTAATTCGTCATTAATTAAGATGGGCATTTCACCAGGTTGCACTATGACTGGAACCGATTGCTTTGAAGTTGTTGAGCAGGACCTTCGCGGATCGCTCACTTGCTTGCTCATAGGATACTTAAGTTATCCACAAAATCAACAATTATTATTGGGATGGATGTCTCACATGGTTCTCCACGACATGCAGATTTACTTTCAATTTCAATGGTATTTATCTTTTATATGTTATCAATGGTTTTCACTGAAATTAATAGAAGCTTAAATTTAATATATGTTGTTATGTTGTAATATTTTATGTGATATATATTTTAGCTTTGAAGAATGATCTTGTAAATTGTTGTTTAGTTGAGTTTTACTCAACATTTTTGCCCATAAATAATCTAGGGTTTCAAATGGTTTGTTTGCCATAAATTTTAATAGTATGTAAAAGTTCAAGACAGACGGGGAATTAGCTACACTAAGGGCTAAAAGAAATTTAGATGAAGAACTCAGAATACAAAAGGACTAAGTATTTTTCAACCAGAGAAAATGCTTGATAATCTACACAAATGAGAATCCTTTTTATATAACCAGTTGTTCAATGGTAGTTGACAGTTACATACTCTAAAATTATTTGAAAAAATCAACAACATTATGGAAGCAAAGTTTTATTTAAGCCCAAAAAAATTCAAACTAAAAACATTAAAACCATAAATTAATTGAGATGGTTACTCCTTCCCTATTTCTATCATTGTTACTTACTCCTTCCCCACTTCTACAAATACCGTTGGGAGTTGATAATCCCATAGCATTAGCAGAGGAAGGCGATCAAAGATCGAATATGAGGATGAATATTAATAAGAAGAATATAGGGTTCCCTCTCTGCTATAACTATCTTCATGTAGCTCTCATGGTTTTCATGAACCTGTACATAAGTAGCCCATTATTGACACAAAGGATACATAAGCTAATAGGTCACAGAAAGATATTAATTCTTGTTTGAAGGTGCAGGAAAAAGATGAGGAGGACTGGAATATGTTGGAGAAAGAAAGACAATCAATTCATGCTCAGTGGCTTAGTATTTTTTGTGAATGGATTCAACACATATTAGCTCATGCTATTTTCAGTGGATAGTTCCACCAAATCCAAAGTTTCGGAATTGCTACAGCAGGAAGCCTCTGCTAGTCTCACAGGCCGAACATGGGCTCTCAACGATGGTGGATGGAAAGCCCTGCATAAATCCTTAGAAAAGTTCAAACTAAAAGTAATAAAACCATAAATTAAGGAGATATAATGGAGATGGAGCCTTAATACCTCCCCAGCTATGGAGCTTTGTCACCTCCCATAATGAAAATGCTTTTGAGGTTGAAATCACACATCATGAAAACCAAGTCTTTGCGACATACAACTGAGAAATATTAGGAGATGCAAATTGCTTAATTACTTACTTCTAGTGACAGGTGAGTGGTGGCAACCAAGCTCCTGGTGTAGTAATTTGTGATAGAAAAACTCGTATACTTCTACTTTGTGCAACTTTCTATCTATAACAAGCGCATCTCCACATATATATTACAAAAAATTAACCTTGCAAAATAATTAAAGCTTATGGTGGTCAAATTTTCTCACAAAAAATGGATAAATATGAGCCTAAAGCTTATAATTTTATTCAGTTTCATAATCATAGTAGCAGAAATCGACCAAATCTAGTCTTCTTATACAGAATCCTGCTAGGAATTTGATTTGGCCGAATTGCCCATAAATTCTATTTGATTCTTACAAAAACTCTACTGCATACAAAAAAACACCTTTCCAACTAAAAATTTGCATTTCTCCTACTAAAATTTTGCATTTCTCCTTCGAAACTGCAAATACAAATTGTCAAATGCATTTGCAAATACAAACTGCAAGGTAATGCATTAGGGACTATACATTACACAAGTAAAATTTAAGAGAAAAAGCATGAGATATTTATTTTGAATAATTTCGGATTTTTCTCGTATTATTGTAATATATACTCCTGTATTTTTTTGAATTGGATTTTTCTAATACATTTTTTATCCAAGTCATACTAAATCCCAATACAAACTTGTGTAATGGTAACTGTGATTTGAACCAAAGTAGCTGCCCGTCTTAGGCTTGGCAATGTTTCAAGTCTCCAAGGAAGAAGTCTGTGGCACAAATGCTTCCAATCTAGACTACGTGTGGTGCGTAGATAGATGAGTCATTTCTATCTTATGCTTAGAGCAGGTAATATACAACATGATTCCAATGTATAAAGCACTTCCAGATGTAATGAAGACAAAACAAATATCTGTTTTTAAACACTTTCTATCCATTTCTGATGCTAAATGACCACCAAGAGCCTGACAACGATGGTCGGGAACCTAAAATGGATGAACCTGAACCTGATGCCAATGGATGAGGACTGACAACCATGACCACCCACTGCCAGATGCTGTGCTCCTTCGGACTGCTGCTTGATGATACTAAACTTGTGTTTTCTTTTGGGCCAAAGGCTGTGTTTTTTATGTTTGGTTATGGACTTATACCTGCAAAAGTTGAGCTTGGTAACCTTAATTGTCATCATTGCCAGCCTGTGATCTGAACCATGGTTGACAGAATTATTTTTTTGGAACTAGCAATCGTGGAAACCTAGAATTTTCTGAAACTGGCAATCGTGGAAACCTAGAATATTAATTGTCATCACTTCCCCATGCTATTTGAATCATGGATGACAGATTTATGATAAATAAGACACTGTTTACAAGGAGCCAAAAGCAGAAAAGGTTGGTGATAATTATAAAATTGTTGATATCATCCTCGCCGCTGGGTCTTGGGGAACAGAAACCCATAGCAATGTCATTTCCTTAGACCAATAGTAATCTAAAAAAATAGACAATAAATAATAATAATAATAATTAAAAATTTTAAATATTACCAAACCTTAGTCTAAATTCTATTACATTTAATAGAAACTATTACAAACTTTAGAAGATTGAAATTTTTTGTCTATATCTAAATGAATTAATACTCATGACCGATTCATATATATCACCTAAATAGCTCACTGTTTAAATAAACGAGGTGGAAATGTCACTATATTGTAAATACGTATGTTCATAACCTTAAGTTTATATGATTTGTAAATTAAAAGCCAGTAAATTTACAATAAACATTTTACACAATGATTTTTGGTCCAAAAACCGTAGAAAAACACTTAAAAACAAGAGCCACGAGGTGGCAATGTCCCCGACAATAGCAATTGTTTTTGGAGGGGAGAAAATTTGCACTTATATGGAGATCATATGACTTGCTATTGTTAAATTGGGAATTGTTATCTTGACAAGTTCTTCAATGCATGTTTTATAAATTCATAATTCTCTTGTTTAAATATCATCCAATTTAATATGAATTATCATTAACTATCTTAAGAAAAACAAATTATGTACTATAAATAGTTAAAAAAATGTCATATAAGATATAAATTTGCATGTAATATACTTGTTTGAACCAAATGCATGCTTACTTTTTTATGAATTAAACTATTTTTTTTTTATTCATATTAAAGATAATATTATAAATTTTTAGATTTAAAAATAATATTACAATAATATTTAAATTAAATAAAAATTATCAATTATTTAAGACTAAATTGATGAGGATTTGAATTTACTACTCAACTATCGATAAATCATTGCATCTCATAGCTCATAGAAAGAGAAGGAGTTAGATGATATTGCAATAATGAAAAGTTAACTTACTATATATAGATATAGATATTAGGAATGATTATAGAAGATAAAAAATAAATAAATATTTCGCGCACTTTGAAATCAATTAAAATTAAATATTTTCAACCTAGCAAACCCTAGTCTCCGCGGCCGACCCTACTAACCGGGTCCAGTATTTAACCTTGGTTCTCACTCTCTCCACATTTGACTTGGTCCTGATGATGGATCCTAATATGGATTCGAAACGTCGACCTGATCTTTTCGATACTGTGGTTTCTCCAATTACATCACCAATAACATATATATAGATATAAATATAGATAGATAGATATAGGAAACTCTCCTAGATGGTGCAAAAGTTGCCATATCGTGAAAACCATAGCCATGACTACTCCAATCAATGTTGATATATATTTCACAGTTTCAAAAGCCAAGGTGATTCCACATGCCCAAGACGTTAATTGCTTAATGTGTAGGCCATAGGTACCTCTATGCCCAACAACGAGCTGGTTGAATCAACATTGATCACGTCCATCAATTAATCCCATGCATAGCCTTATGGGCAACTCGTGCCAGAGATATCACAGTTGCGCTATGTTACTAGGCCTCCACCTATTTAAAAAAACAAACAAGTAATATATAAAATAATTAACAAGAAAAGGGAGGCTATCCTCTTTTACCACTAACCGATGGCCATGTCCAAGTTGTGCGACAAGGTGAGGATTAGATTTATTATATATATATATATACCCACTGCATCGACAACAATGCAACAAACCCAGCCGCTCGGGTTAAACAGACCGTGTTATGTAAATTTTCGACTATAAAAGAAAAAAGCAATACGCTTTCCCTTTTAGACAACATGCTTTGCTTAATAGCATGGTTGGGAGGAAAACTGGATCCGATGCATCAAATAAGGTGACAAATATGAGTGCTTCTTTAAATAGTGGAATATATATTTGGATAGCTTCTCATTGAAGACTATTTCCAAATTTTCAGACAAAATTGTTCTCACGGGGAGAAAACTACATGATGTCTAAATTTATCACTCTAGGGAACATCATATTACATTCTAAACTTTGACTTCAAAATTTATCACTCTATGGAACATCATATTACATGCTAAGTGCAATGTAGCTCTTGGTTGGGTCTCCTTGCATGTGAAGCTGTCCAAGCTTGAAAAAATGGTGACTGATATTCTCTCTTGTTGTTGATGTGGTTCCCAGAAACATAAGATATCCTACAAACATAAGAATCTCTGCCTTGAAGGTTTTCAATAGCAACAACTTTCTCTGTCTTGAAGGTTTTCACTAGCAACAACTTATATGTCACAAAACTAAGAGACCCTAAAATGCCTTCATAAGTAATCACTAACCTGAAAGAAACAAAAAATTATTTACACAATTATCATATTCTATTTTTGAAAATTATTTATTTTCCAGAAATCTGGTAAGGAATTTTAACCCCAACGTTGGTAAGTTTTCCATACATAACCCTAATACACTCAACTTTTTCATACATAGATGATACATATACATTTATAGCACGTGTATAAATATATTCTAGACCAATAATCTATATTAGTAGTGTAAATTCAAAATTCAAGTCAAACTTTAAAAAAAACATAGCAGTAGACTGGATGTTTATTTTATGGCATCTGGTAGTCTATTAACGTTGAGCATACGTTCAGAATATTCAAGAATCAGCTACCAAATACATATCAGGATACCAAAAGAGGACGAAGGTTGGATCTATAGAGTACTATTGACTGTGTTTAGTGGCACGTTTTACCTTCAATTAAGCATTCAGTGCTTTCAAACCACCTACAAAACGGTCGATATTTTTATCCGAAGATCCTTCCCTTGTCACTGCAGTCCTCGCACTTTCTTTTAACGCCCTGACATTTTTATTGATCTCCTTCCATTCTTCAGTGAACAATTTTCTGATAGCACTAGATATATCTTCACTCACTAGCAGCTTTTTATCTTCTGTGTTACCCCCTTTGCTCAATTTGTTCAATCTAAATCCAAGCTTCCATTCATCACCCATGTTTGTAGTGAGATAATAATTGATAATTCTCTATAATTACCTGAATGGTTTCTAATTTCTTTGCGACTTGATTGAATCATATCTGGATGGCGACTTGATTGAATCATATCTGGATCTCAACAGAAATCAAAAGGATGAAATTGCAAGTGCAATGGAACTTCCTCGGGAAAAGCTATGCATGATGGTGTCATGGCTGAAAGAATTACATTGATTTTTATCACTCTAAAAAACACTAAATGATGGTGTCATGGGGGACATTACATTGATTTTTTTCACTCTTAGAAAAGGAATAAATTCTTATTACTATATGGAACTGTTATGACAAGCACAGCGACTAACTTTAATATTTTGTGCTCGTCAAACAATTTAACAGTTATTAATTGTTATCAACACTATGTTATTATGTTCCCGATAGGGAATATATAACTGTTATATTTCGCATTTCATGTCCTTTGGCATGATGGTTCAGGGTGGGCATGAGACATTCATCTGGAATTCCTTTCTTGGGTAGCACATAACCGCGGTCTCAAGCCCCATTGAGAAGCAATTCAGTGGCGTTGCCATAAGTCTCATGAGCAACGACAACGCTATAACGGATGTCGTCATTTTCTCGGCTGCTATGGGGATTTCGGTGAGCGGGCAGGCAAATAACAGATTTGCTATTTTTATGTTAATAAGAAATTGTTAGTCTTACTAACATAAAATAACATTTTCAAAAATAAGCCGGGCTGAATTTAGAAACTTCAGTGAGCGAGGACTTGATTTTTTAAGAACTTTAAACTAAATGAATTAAACTGTATATGAAACTCAAGCGTCGAATTGATAGTCGGCTGCAATATTTATCGGTAAGACACCTAGAACTACAGTACTGCTAGAAGCATGCCTTATTATTATCAACTATTTATCTTGTTAATTGATATACGACCGGACGCAACAAAAGAAGACTGGGAACTCCAAGAGCTACGCCTTAAAGCATTGAGTTCCACCAGCAATGAGTAATGAATCCGGCAATGGCGGGATGGGATAACACTCATAGCTGATTGCACCATGGAACAATGAGCCCCTGGTTTCCCATCTCGTCCAGAAAGCCATCCGGTAAGCATTCTAAGACTGTTAAAGTTTCGGCTATGTCTGGACGAAGAACCCACAAGATTGGTTGTCCACTGGATTTGAGCCCCATTGCCATTTCCTCCACTTGAACTTTAGACACATGAATCATACTACAAAATGAAACGTATATAACGAAACCATTGCTCTTGTTATCTAGCCACTGCGAAGAGTCATACTAGCCACTGCTAAGAGTTATATTCAGCCCAAATGCTTGTTCCAATTCCTATGTCTTCAGAATTTTCACCACTCAAATAACCCGATGGAAGAAGCGGACCCACACACATAACAGGAGGTTGTAAATTCATTGAACTGTTCACTGCCACGCTTTCAAGATCCTCAAAGGAATTACAGAGAACTTAATCTTCCCTGTGATTGGACTGAAAGGACTTATGAATGAAATCAAGAAGGTACTATGAATCGGCGTCTGCCTTGTTGAAGAAAGACGGAAGATCTGTTGGGTTCCATCCGGCCACTAAAACAACTAAAATATAACTTACATATTTCTCACACAAAACAACCTAATTACAAATGGGCATTAAAAAAATCAACTAACCATTTTAAGAAAAAACAACTAGCATACAACTTATGCTAGACACACTTAACTAGCATATAACTTATCAGACACAATTAACTTATGGCTTGTTCAACAACCATAACGATGCTAACCACCACACAGAAAATATATTGTTAAGCCTTTAAAATGCAACTTTCATTTACGCTCCAAGACTATATTCAGGAATTCTCCCTTCGAGGTAGAGTCGATGGATTTAATCACTTTCTTTGCCATTGTTTCTCTGTATCTCTCAAATAGCGCCTCCATTACTTCCTCTCCGAAATGATATTTCAGCAGATTCTCCATTGTTGTTCTCATTTCCTTTGCAAATGTTTTCCTGTGCGCTTCCTTTCCAGAGGCCGAGCCGCTGATGGCTGCCATCTCCTCTTTAGAGAACATCTCCGATGATTTTAGGAGCTCCAATAGTTCTATTTGAAATGAGCCCTCTCTGGCTACTTCACTCCTCACTTCCTCCAGACATGGCCCAAACATAAGCAGGTCGAACGAGTCCATCTTTTCCTCCTCGATCAACCCTTGCACCAATACAAAGTCAAATTACTATATTTTGAAATTAGTACCTGAGAACACCAAACACACCAAGAAAACAAGTGGCGAAAGTACCTGAGATACCAAATCATTCAAACCGATTTCCAACGACCCGAAGGTGAGTGCAATCAAACCCTGGTCCATTGGATCCTTGACCCATTAAGAGCAAAAACATGCGGCCTCCTGCAACCATCTCCTCTGTCGGGGCTCTCAAAAACGCGTTGAAATCCTTCTGAAATTGCCGAAGATAAGCGTTTCCAACAACCAGAGACCCTGCCTAGGAGATTTTACCCTTGTTCCATGTCACTGAATTCTTTTCTAAAACCTCAGGGGGGACAATACAATGAGTCTTATACGGACACCTCAAAATTATGCTATATGCAATATTAATGGCAGAACAAACATATGTAAACTCCAGGAATTATATCAAAACATACTTGAGAAAGCCAGTAAAGACTAAATGCAGAATGAACGAAATGAAGACTCTTGTCTGGAAATATCCTCTCGTAGAGCAACCCCGCTACGCCTGCTACGAAATATGATCTCGCTGCTACAATATTCCCCGTTGCGTTAATCCTATCAGTAACATGTACTGGATGTAACTGCAACATCCTGAAGAGCGTATTGAAATTGTTGGAAGGAAGATCATTAAAGAATACTTGGAACCGTGGAATTGGATTAATATTGCCCGCCGAGAGATATTTGGCTTCGAGGGTCGTTATTATATTCTTTGCAGCCAATAGAGCGTTGGGTCCAGACGAGCAACCCAGATCTGCCATGCAAAATGTGTTGATCTCAATCAACTTCATTGATAAAATGCATTCCTCCTGTACATGTTCTAATGCTTTCTTCTACAATATTGTATTACAATCGATTCCATACAATGTATAATACTTCAAATGATATGAATGACAGTTTTAAAAGTTATTTTTATTTATTGAATTTATTAATATTTTTTATATTTTCTAAATTTCTATAGATTTTCTAAATTTTAAAAGTTATTTTTATTTATTGAATTCATTAGTATCTTTTGTATTCTCTGACTACACAGGAATATACTGACGGATGGGGAGTCAAGTGTGCAGAATTTATTTAACTTGTTTGAGTTAATTTAGTCTAAATTCTCGTAGGTATATTCCCTGAAATTTGAGAATAATATGTGTTTGATCTACTTATGTAGAAATCCATGTTGTTGCTAAGCCTACGACATCCTATCCTTCATTTATTGCATCAAACATTAAATATAACGTAAAATTTATATCTTTTTTTCTGGCCTTTTAAATTTGAGGTGCCATAAATTTACGTGGAAACTGATCGATATATTTGCAGTAAAAATGAATTGTATTGATTATTGAGTTGGTATTCAGCAATGGAAAGAATGGCCTATAATTTTTTAATAAACAGTTATAATTTTGTTCTTGAGAAGTGGCTCCAGAAAATAAAGCAACAATATTAAAAGATGAACCAACATGTATTTAAATAATTGTTGACATCTAGCTTATGATTCTTGAGATACGAGAATTTAAGTCAATAACAAAATTAATAACAATTAAAAAATCAATAAACTTAATTTTTTTTCAAATCACCAAATCATATATATCCCTTAACAGAAACATACTAATACAAAATAGTGATTGGCTCCCCATCGTGATTGGCCCCCCTTGGCCCCCAGTTGCAGGCGATATCATGCTTATGAATGGGAGAAAGAGTGGTATCCCGCAAAGGAATGGTTGCAGT
>LPNX010132387.1:12258-22689 GCA_001517045.1 Pseudotsuga menziesii | reverse complement strand
CAAGTTATTCACATAAATTCAAATGGGCTTGCTAATCTCATGAACCGAGCAATGATGTCATAAGAATAAGTATACGCACAGAAAACGTAATTAATATACTCTTCCATCCCAGCAGATAGCAAAGGTGTTTGGTTCCCATGACTTTGCAGTGCCAAATGAAAATCATCTTTTATCATACAGATTTATACTTTGGAGAAATTATTTATTATATAGCGTTTTATGAAACTAAATTCTTATGGCCTTAAATTTCTAGTTCCATTGAATTATTTGAATTTTAAGGTGTTGGTTCCTAAGCCCTAAATATGTACGTTCATGCATAATCAAGATACTTAGACGAATATCCATCCAAATCCAATGAGCTAATATAGAGAAATAGATGAGATTTCCAAATGTAACACAAAATCTATAGAAAGGAAAACTTAGAAGAAAAGCATCCATGCAAAAGAATAGGTATTTTCATGAAAGGTGATGCATTAATGATGATGTCAGAAAAGTGCGAGTGAACTTACACGAAAGACTCTTATCTTTGCTAATAGCTTCGTGTCACTCATTATATAGCAACCCCTATTAGCAATGGCGGGGATTCATTTTGAAATAGCTCCTGATACATGCTATTAGTAATAATTAGATATTGTTGATTCATTGTTATTTCACAAATTTACTTTTTATACATAACATATACATATAACAACAACAATAATAATATAAACCCAACAAAAAATGCATAAAAAACATATCAACTTTACTACTAATCAAATGTTATATTAATGGGACAGTGTCAAGATGAAATTAGTATGATATATTGGGATATTTTTACTATTAATGATTTAATTTAAAGTAAATGAGTACACTAAATATTCAACTTTTGTTATTGATATTATAAACAGAGGGTGCAAATAGCAAATTTGTAGAGATGTAAGTTTTGAGATGCAATATACAAGTTTGAGAGAAAATCCAAGACAAAAATCTCAACTACGTCATTAAAAAGTAAGTTACATTTTGTATTGTGCTAGGAAGGACTAACATAAAGTTACACTTTGAATAAAAAAATTTAAAACAATGTCTGATTAACCTTGTCTATAAACTTAAAACATCTTAACACTAAATCTACATTACAAAAAATAGTCCTTGAAATATCTACAAACAACAATAATATGCAACTATATCAAAATAGTAACCGTTCCTTGGAAAATACATTTACATATTTGTATGTAAAAAAACATTGATGTTCCAATGAATATATATGGAAATGGTTATCTTCACTATTTTTAATATAAAGCCATCAATCTTTCATTTGCAATTCAACTTTTAAATTCTTAAGGAAATAAGAGAGTCCATATAATATTTTTTGGAATAAATGTCTCCTATTTAATGCTCTCCTCAAATATTTCTTCCAAGCATAGTCTAGCATCCATTTTTTCTTGGTGCTTTCCCAAGCCAATGTTGTTCTCTCAAAATCCATTCATAAGAAAGAAAATGACAACAAAATATCTCTTTATAAGAAATAAAAATTGGAATTTAAAACTTTTCATTTCTTCAATATGTGAAACATTTAATTGCTAAGAACCTCAAGAAAGACTAAAATATCATATCAAATACTTATGCATAGATGGAAATTATATGTAGGACAAATATGAAATCTCTATGCTTAAATTTCTCTACAATCACTTTCCCTTCCCACCCCTAAGAACAATTGTTTTGTTGCTCCAATGCAACTTCTATTTGTGTTTACCTATGACTACATACTTATATATTGTTTTTGTAAAATGGCTCTTAAGACCTTCAATTCCACATGAATCAATGACACTCACCTCAAGCTTTAATTTTTCAATGCACTAATTTAAAGAACTAATGCAGATTCCTCCTATACAACTCTCTCCTTCCACTTCTTAACATATTATTTTTCTTCCTCTTCTTCGTTGCCATCAATAGTTTATCTTTGGTCTTTTTTTGTCTTTTTTTAGATTGAAAATTAAATACAAATATAGTCATTGTCAGAACCACCACCATTTTCTTACAACTCTCCATAATTCCTCTTCCTTTACAAAACACTAATTTAATTTTAGTTTCATTTTTCCACCCAATTTATCCTCCACCATCAACCTATCGGTGTATTATTGTACCTTCTTGGGGAAATTGCTAGTTAAAATTTTTGCGGTTGTAATTTTTTTGGTTTCATGCTAATTAGCCTAGGTTCTTATAAAAGAGGATGTTGATCGAACTGATTTATTAAGTAGCACATTTAAAACTAAATTTAAATTTAAAGTATTTATTGAAGAAATAAAACTTTCTTTAATCATAATTTTCAATATCAATTACAAATTACTACTTTTCTTTACTTCTTCTTAATCTTGAATATAAAAAGAAGTTGTGTTTTTTCATGTGTAAAAAGAAGTTTGCCAATTGTCACAAATAAATTATCATAATACTTTGTATATCATTATCCAACCAATAATATTTAAATTTAACACTAATTACATTCCCACATAATATTAAATAACCAATATATTTTAATAAAGAAATCTAATTATAAAGGATTATTTTAAACATCTAAACTGGATAACCCATTCTACATATTAAATAGAGGATTCATTATCCATTCTACATATTAAATGGAGGATTCAAAATGATTAGTATGGAACCTTTATTAGATAATTTGTTTGAATTGGATCTAGAAGAAACATAAAAGTGCTTTTAATAGAAATTTTATGTGTCATTTGTGTAAGGATATTGAAAATATGTATATATAATTTGAAGATTTAATATAAAGTAAAAAATGGTTTTGAATGATGATTAATTTTTTTAATTTAATTTAATTTTTTTTCATTAGGCGTTTAAGTTATACATCTCCCTTGGGCAATACCAACTCTTAGCATGGCTCTGTTAACTAAACCCACACCTTAACCAAATAAATTAACAATAATTGACTCAATTTAATTATTTTTAATAATATAATTACTTAAAATAATATACACACACAACACAAAAATTTGTCTTAAAACAAAAATTCATAATAATGTATACATCACCATATCTTTGCACATCTTGTCCCTTGTTAAACAACTAGGCATCAATTCAATTGCTTTAAATGCCCCAAATTTTGTCTTTGATTACATTTTTTGTCCACTTTATGAGCATAGTAATAGTTTAGAAGAGTACATACCCATCATGTTTATATTGGGATTGTAGTCTAAAGTTGCCATTAACCTGAAAAAATAGTAATGCTAATTAAACTCATTTTAAAAAGAAAAGTATTGAAAAAATAGTAATGCTAATTAAACTCATTTTAAAATGAAAAGGATTGAAAAAATAGTAATGCTAATTAAAAAAGGTGGTAGGTTTCCCGTTAACAAATGGAGCAATCCAAAGGCTACTCATGCACACTTTAATCCATCTAATAAAATTAGAAGGGAATCCAAACCTTTCCAGAACTTGATAAATGAAAGCATGCCTTACTCTATCAAATCCATTCGCAAGATCAAGCTTGATAGCCATACTTGCTTTCTTTCGAGATTGGTTGGAGTGGATTGCTTCCTGTACAAGAAGGATATTATCATAGATCTTCCTGCCAGCTATAAATCCGCCTTGATTCTTAGAAATGAGATGCATAATTAATTTTTTGATCCTGTTAGAGATGATTTTTGTGAGGATTTTTTATGAGTAATTGCAGAGAGATATTGGTCTATAGTGTTTGATGGAGGTGGGGTTCTTATCTTTAGGGATTAGCACACAAAAGGTGGAGTTTGTGGCTCCCCCAATTTTGTCCCAAGATTGAGTCCAAATTAACATCCTAAGGAGATCCTTTTTTATTATGTGCCAGTAGATCCTGTAAAAACTAATTGTAAAATCATTTGGCCCAGGGGCCTTGTCTAGACGTAGTGCTCAAACTTCTTTACTAACCTCATCCATGGAAACCAGCTGAGTTAAGAGTTCAGTGTCTTCTTTGAGGATGTTGGGTATTTCTATGCTAAGGGATTCCAGATCCTCGTTTGTGACTTCTTCTTCATCTGTGTAGAGATCCTTGAAGAATCCTTTGATCTCGGCTTTTATTTCCTCTGGGTCTGTTATCTTCTTCCCATTCTCAGAGGTGATCTCTTTTATAATGTTCTTTCTATTGTGTTCCTTACATTGGGAATGAAAGAATTTTGTATTATGATCTCCTGCTTTTAACCAAAGTATTTTAGATATTAGGCACCATTCTTCTTCTTCTTCTTTGCGAAGCAAGGTCTGGATTTTCCTGCTGACTTCTTTTTCTTGCCATACCATTTCTTTGGTGATCTCTGATATTTCCATTTGATCATGTATGTCTTAAATATTGTTGAGGAGGGTTGCTTTCTCTTTTCTAGGGTTGTAATATCGGTTTACTATCCATTTTTTAAGCCCCTCTTTGGTATTTTTTAATTTTTTCTCCCAGGTGTAGCTTGGGGAACCCTGGATGAAGATATTCTAGGAATGCTGAACTGCATCAAAGAAACCTATTTCCTCGATCCAAGTGGAATAAAATATGAAAGGAAGAGGGCCAAGGTTTCCAATTGGGGAGAGGTTCAAAGTGATGGGACGATGATTAGAGATAATAGAAGGAAGAATGTTTGCAGTAGGAAAAAGAGATTTATTGAGAAGGGAGGCACTTACTAGAACCATGTCTAGTCTGACAGCAATGTGACTTGGTCCAAGCCTCTTATTACTCCAGGTGTATTTGGGCCTTTTCTGGGTTTGATATCAATGACCCTCCAAGCATTCATAAAATCTTCAAGCCTTTATCCAAAGGAGTCACAAAATTTGAATCCTTCCTTCTTCTCATTAGGAGAGATGGTTGTGTTGAAGTCTCCAACTATAATACAGGTGAGCTGCATCTTCCCATGTTTTTGGTTGTCCAACTGATTCCAAAATTCTTCTTTTTGACCATGAACTGTTGTTCCATAGATGTTTCCTATCCAAAATATCACTTGAGTATTAAGATCTTCAATATCTATAAACATCCAATGAAGGTTTTCTGTCTTAGAGTTGATTTTGAAGGAATTTGAATCCCACCAAGTTACTATTCCTCCTGAATATCCTTGAGAGCTTACATCTATACCTTCGCCTATTTTCCAAATATTTTTCATGACTGTTATACATTCCTATTTTTTCATTTTTGTCTCCTGTATTACAAGGATGGACATTGATTCGCTTTGCTTTAACCCTTTTAGCTCCTCAATCTTCTGTTTTCCTCCCAATCCTCCACAATTCGAGGAGACAAGCTTCATTATTTATTGTATGATTGGGATGGCACTCTCTCCTTTTTGTTTTCCACTACTTCTCCTGCATGCTTTTCGCTCAGGTGAGATCTAACCAGATGATCTAGGCTGGACTACTTTCCTGCTATCTTCTCTCTTGCTGCTTCCATCTCTCTTATAAAGTTGTTGGGTTTTCTCCCTTTTTTGCTTATTTGTTATATTTCTTCTTCTTTTCTCTTTGATGTTTCTTCCAAATGGGCCTTGGATATGGATCTTGTTACTAAGCCTATAGAGATCTGGGAGGATTCAGGGTCTATTTCAATGTAGGCTTGCTATGAGAGAGTGGGTTCAAGGTTGTCCTCTTGTCCCATCTTCATTAATATTGGTTCATCTTCTTTACTATTCCTGGGGTTGGTTTCCTTCTTAGTTTCTAGTATAATTATTTCTTCATCTTCTGTTGTTTCGAGGACTTGAAATCTATTTTTGAAAGGGTTTTTTTTCGCAGGGGTGTTTTCTTAGCTTTGGCCTGGTCCGTTTCCTTTTCTTTTGTGTACTTCATTCCACTCCTCTTTTTGATTTCCCCCTTCTGCTGGCTGGCTTTTTTTTAGAAGATTTGGAGAAATTCCCATACTCATGGAACATATTGCATTTGAAGGGTATTTGTTCATAATCTAATTTTTGTAAGTGGCTCCATCCTTCCATTGTGAGATTAATTTCTTATGGGAGACATTTCTCTAGATATATCTCAACACATATCCTGGCACATGAGAGCATGGGAGGCTTGGGATCCAATTTGTCGATGTATTTCCCTAAAGACTTTCCAATGGTTTTAAGGTCTTCGTCATTCTAGCAGTGCAATGGGAGATGGGGTAATTTAACCCAAAGGGGTACATAGGAGGGGATGTATTTTTTTGGATCAAAGGCTAGATCCCATTTATTTAGGTACATGCCTCTTGGTCCCATGAAGTATGGCCCATTCCTAAAGATGAGATCCCTATCTTCTTCTTTTTTCAAATAAGAATACAAAAACACCTCTACCACAAAAGTTTTGTTGTGCTTCACCTTGAATGAGGGGTCTCCAATTGTTATTTATCCAGATCTCGATGGAGCATGGAGCTGGCCAAAGTCCAGTGAAATTCCCCACCAGACCTCTTTCGTACAATGCAACTGCTTTGAATTTGGAGGCCATAGAGGATAGTTTTACTTCAGGTGCTTCAACACGTTTCAAAAATCTTGAGTCAGTTCAAAGGGGGTTCGCTGGAAGGTTGTGAAGCTACCACCCATCGAAAGCTAGCATCCAACCAAGCTCTATGCTCATTTGGTTCAGGATCGGGAGGATCCATACCAAAGGCGGCCAGAAACCCAGTAATCAGCAGCGGCCCAACAAAGACTAGGGTTCAAGTAGCAAGAGAAAAAAAATTCATGGTGGGAATTTTCACGATAAATTGTGTTGTTGAACCCCCCTCACAATATACCTTTCCAATTAAGAAAAACCTAGTTTCACCAGATATTGTAGGTATCCATTTTATCAATCCATTTTTAACACCCCATTTATATCATATTGTAAAGTTGTAACAACAAGAGCCCTAACACATCTTAGTATAAGCAAACAAGACGATAAATAAAATATAGTATAATGCTAGTAATGATCCCAGCAGGATTGCAAGGGAGACTAATTCATTTGTAGCGTTTGATAGTGGAAGACACAACATAATAGTAATGGGGAAGGAAAGACATGTAAAAGGAAACCCATTCAAGATATCAATGTAACAAAGAATGTAAAATACTGATAGTCCAATAGTCAATGCAATGTGTAGAAAAGATGAGAACTGCACATGTTTCACACCAAATCCTGCTAATCTACCAATTTTATATCATGTAACTACAATTATAGCCATATACAACTCATTTTTTCTATAATCTTAATAAATTAAACTCCATAAAATATTTTTAATAATCTTAATAAATGCTTTCTATTCTTTTTCTTAAAGCTATTTGTATGCGATTTTTAATACACGCATAGTAAAATATGGTAACATGTTATCTCCTAAATAAATCATTCCTCAATAAGATAGACTTAGAAGATTTATATTGTGTAGTGATGGGAGGTCAAAAAACTTTTTTAAAGGTTTTCAAAGATCATTGTGAAAGATTGAGGTGTTTAATGAAGTTTGGAACACTTTTGACTCTGTTTTCTAATAAAATATTTGAAGCTCAGCTTTCGGTGGCTTAGGCGAACATCTCAACGGTTCATTAGCCACTGAAAAGCCCAACTTTCGGCAATCTAAAAATAGAATTCAGGGATACCTTAGCCACCGAAAGCGCATTGAAGTTAAAACGGTTGGCGCATCCATCACCCTCAACCACTGTTAGCATGAAGAGCGTAACCACCAAGCCATTAACCGCCGAAAAGACAGGACCCACAATAAATCATGAGTTGGTAAGAGGGGTCGTTATGAAACTGAAGTGACCTATCAAAACCCAAACCCTCTCCGCCCTCCACATGTCCCATGTCTATGATCGAACCATAATGAAGCATTGGTTTCCAGTTAGAATGATTACGGCTCTGGATAGCTTATGGGTCTCATCAGAATTTACTGTCACCCTTCTCAAATCCCAATTGCCAGTCAACTCCCTCAAAATCAGCACCCCCTCCTTAATTCATTCCACATTTCTTGCATGCGTCCTCACTGAGACAAGATCCCCTGAAATCCAGCACTGTAATTTCCTTCTCCAGGGTTTGAATTTTCAATTTTGCAGGTACAGAAGAAAAATCCAGGAAATGAAGAAAGGAGGAGGACTTGCCCTAAGAAAGGAGTTGGGTTATATTGGCTACCTCGAATCACACCCACAGGTATGTCAGCTTTTCAAAGACTCAGGCTGATATAGGTTCTGCGAAAATATTCAGGGATCCCTTCAGCAAGTGGCATAAGCCTTTGCTCTCTCCTTTGATGGCTCGAAAGCAGTGATTAGCAAAGAAGAATTCCAAGTGGATGAGGCTCTGATAGCATAAGTAACAGAGCTCCCAAGGATTGGGGAAAGTTGGTTCAAAACCACAATCACAAAGAATGTAGAATTCAGTTCTTACCAGAATCCCGAGCATAAGAACATTGTATGGAAGAAGAGCATTCCCACATCCTGGCTTGAGAAAAAATGGCAACCTTATTGAAGGCAATTCTAGTCTACATAACTTGTGAGGGCGGGTAGAATAGGGTAATGACATACCATTTCAATTTAATGAACCATTTTACTGGCAGGAACCCCTTGAACTTGCCTTTTTACCTATACAAAAGCCTGACTAAAATGGCCCATCAAGTTAAAGCCAAGCCCACCAAGATTGCAAGCAGGATATCCCATCATGGCTTGATCAAGTTAATTATCCTTGAATTGCTACAAAGAAGGAATGTGGCCTGAACATACTTCCTGTTTTGGAATGAGTTTGAGACAGAATTGCAGCCAGAAGACAAAAGGAAGTCTTCTTCAAAAAATTCCTCCACTCCCAGAAGTGGTAAGAGGAAGAGGAGGGACATCTCTCCAATTGCAGTGGATCAGGCCTCTCTAGCTCCTAAGACTAAGAAGGCAAAGAGGAACCTAGATTTCAGTGAAAAGGCAGAGGAGGTTTCAGCACCAGACAAGAATATCCTCAACCTACCTTACTCTGATTCTGAGGATGAAGAGGAGCAGGGAACTAACCTAGAATATCAGTTTCAAATAGGGCAGGAGGACTTTCCATCACCTACACCAAAAGAGGATCAAGGTGACCCAGTGGCAGATCCTTCATCCAGCAAACCTAGATCCCAAAATATCAATCAACTGATGAGGCAGGTGTATGAGCTAGAAGTCTTGGAGAGGGAAATCAAAAGAACCAATGGGAGGTTAACCAAGAGGAATGCTATGACTCTCTATAGGAGATAAAAAGGAAGTATATCAAGATGGAGGAGAGAAATCTTAGGTTAAGGAAAGAGAACACTAGGCTCTGCAGGAAAATCAGGTTGTCCAAATTGCAAACAAGGAATTCTAGCCCTCAGTCTCAAGCTCACCAGAAACTAGAAACCCTAGTAGAAGTGGCAATGATCCTTTTTTATCCCAGAGGCATCCTATGATGCTACTACCATCCCAAACCCTAGGTAGGCTGCAGAGACACCCAAGGGTCAGCACTGAAGCCTTAAAACATCAGGGTAAAGTGTGATGACAATTTTGATTAAAATTTTAAAAACAGACTTTTCGGTGGCTTAGGCAAACACCGCAGCTATTCATTAGCCACCGAAAACAGAGCTTTTGGCAGCTTACAAGGCCAGAGTTTTGCTTTCTTAGCCACTGAAAGCGCAGAACAGTGCAGAAAGTCATATTTTTGCACATAACTGACTTTTGTTGATCCAAACACCTCATGGATGATTTATAAGGTTGAAAATTAATTAAAGGCACCAGTATTTTGGCTCTGTTTCAGTTTTGAAGGTGCAAGCGAGGTAAATTAGGTCACATATCCTACCTACTCTGACAAAGTGTGACTTGTCTTCCAAATGGCAAGTTCGAGTTCTACTTCAGTGTCTACTACAACTATTAAAGAGTTCGAGGAGTAGGAAGATTTTGGAGTTAGGTAGATTGGCAATCAAGATAGGATCTTGACCTATTTTTAACAAATAGTTTTGACAATCTATTTTTAGTAAATTCGATCCAATTTTTCAGGATTTGAAATAAATTTTGTAAAGGCTATAAAGCTTGTGACTAATGTAGAAGAAAATGTTCAACTTCGGAGAATTTTAGACACTTTTTGTATTCAAGCTTCTCATTTTCTTTGTCACATAATACAAGATCTTTTTCCATTACATGTTCAGCTTTCATCTTCTTTCTGTTCTGTACTTGTGCTTGGATGTTTCATTCATGTTTATTCTATTTACTTAATGCAAGATAGTTGTCATCCTATCTTTGTGTGGATAATTGGAATTACAAGTATATTTTCCTTGTTATGATCATCCATTCATATGTGAGTGCCTTATGTGTGAATCTGCCAGCATAGTGAGTTCTTCATCTATTCACCTTTATTACAAACCCTCTGAACATTGATAGTTAGAAGCCTTGTCTATTTGATTGAGTATTATGCATGTCTTGAGTGAGTGAGGTCTTATTGGTCATCTGACTTGATCCATTGAGTAAACCATTTAAAAATATTGAAGTTACCAGGCATCTTCAAGTTGTAACCTAGAAGAGTTTCCTG
>LPNX010132367.1:6347-17479 GCA_001517045.1 Pseudotsuga menziesii | reverse complement strand
TTTTATAGTAATATAACTATAATGGCTTACGACCTGCAACAAGGGGTTGCGGCCTGTCAAAAAACATTCTTGACTTAGTTTTTAAGGTTTTCTTTTTGGGATACTTACTGTATCTTTAAATGAGTACTTTAGGGTTGTGAGGCCTTTATCTTCTTCATGTTATTTTAGTTCTATCATTGTTTCAATTTTTTATTGTTATATAGATGTTTATTTTGGTTGGAATCGTAAGCTCTTATATATATATATAAGTTTATTTGTTTTGTTTATAGCTTCAGATTAGAAACTTTAAAACCCTAGTTGTAAACAAAATTCCTTTCGACTAGTAGGGATTACGGGGTTTTAACCCTCGACTTGTTCGATTTTTAAAATTGTTTATTTATTAATTGAATGCTCTTATTTTATATTATAGTGAGGATTCATAAAGGTAGTATAATTTTGTTAATAGTCATTACTGTTCTCACAGCTATAACTATTTAGTTAATAATTAAATAGAATCTTAATTAGGGTAAATAACTTAATTCCGTGTTATGTCTAGATAGCATGTGCATGCTTTGAATCAATATTCCGAATAAGCAATACTATTTATAAGGTTATTCCATGTGGAATCTATAAAGTTCTATTGTTTCTGCAAATTTAATTATTCCAAAACCCTAGTTCGTTTAGTTTTTGTTCCTTAAGAAAAATAAATTGGCTTATTCTTAAAACTGAAGTAGATTTTAAGCCGTAATAGATAATATTTACAAATATATATATATAAGTTTGTTCCTAAGGTGGGAGTTAAATAGAATCTGGTTCATTGTTTATAACAAGGATACCCTTAAATATAATAAAACAAGAACTTAAAGAAGTTGGAATAACTCAGAAAATCCATTTAAAACATTATAGGTACTGATCCATAGATTCTCCTTTATAGACTAAGTACTTGAATCTATAGTTCTTCCATAAAACATGTAAAAACTAAAGCTTTCTTTAATAAATATTATACAGAAGTAAAATATTTTTGGTCTATCTGATTCAATAATTTTTTTTAGGTGTAGAAAGAAAATATCCTTCGACATTCATGACCTTCATATTTAGATATGAAATAAATGCACATAACCTAGATACTTGTAGAAGGTGAACAACCACCCAAAGAAGACTGTTCCTCTCAACTGTCTCCTGAAACCAGCCAAGATCACTTGCTTTAGGACCCCTTGAGCATGCTCACTGAACCACTAGGACAAAGAATGTTGTGTAACATCCCATACAAAAAATCTCTACAACTTAGTAACCCACTAGTAGACTTAACTCTTAGCAATTTCGCTCTAGCTATCCCCTCATCAAATTTCCTTTTGTGCTTGACTTTTCAGTTTGCAGTAATCACGAGGATCTATCACTTGGAATAGAATGTAATAAGCCTCCTGCTCAATTCAATAGTATTTATAATATTTCCTAGGTCTTTGGGTAAGTTTTGCAATTAAACGAGCCACCTGCTCAGCTCCTCCTCTCAAGGAACATAGCCACAATTTTAGGGATTTTGCTTCCTGCAACAACTAGAAAGTGGAATGCTAGTGCTGCTGCTTGTAATTTATCCTTCGACAGCTACTCATTCCTCCTAGTGGGTCAGTGAACAATTTTTCAATAGTCTTCTTTGGATAGGTGTCTTTCCTTTTTAATTATTTAAATAAAATAATATTCAATTACAGACATCCTTGACCAACTTGGTCATAAAAAATTTGCAGTAACTTTTAGCATAATATTTCTTAAATAAATAAAAATATTTATTTTTCAGTTCTAAGTGGGTTACAAAAAACCCCCCTTACATTCAAAATCGTCCTCGATGTTGCTTAAGTTTCTTTTGAGTCAACCTGGAACAAATTTGGATATGCCTCCCGCATATGAATCTCCAATTCCCAGGGGCTCTGACCCTTAGGGTCTTTAATTTTGGTAACTCCACGGGGTTCGTAAGTTGTAAGCGGAGTTACGACCCAAAATAGTCTTAGGGGTGTCGGGGTTGGGTCGAAGCCCCTGTTTTTGTAAGTAACCCATGGTGTAAGTCCAGGGTTAGGGTTTTTGGTGCCCATGGTTTAAGACCATGGTTTTGTAAAAGTGCGCTGTATAAATAGCCACTTGTGTAAAGAAGTAAGGTTAGGTGTTAATGATTATCTTATGATACTGTTTGTAAGGTGAAGCTAGAAGGCTGTGTAAGGATTTTGGTAAGAAGGTTAAGTCCCAACTGTGTGCGTGGACGACCTCTGCAGCTGTGTGCGCAGAGGGGTTTTGTGGTAAGAAAGACCTGCATCTATGTGTGCAGGGGCCTGCTGCTGTGTGCACGGCTTTAAGGACTAGAAGGGATCTGCAACTGAGTGCGCAGATCCAGAACTGTGGCATTTTGTAAATTGATGAATAAAACCGCAGTTCTGTGGACGTAACCCCTACACTGGGGGTGAACCACGTTATATCTGGTGTTGTGGTTCTTGTATTGTTGTGTTATTTCTGTTATGTTCTTTTATGCATTAATAACTATAAATCCGATAAGTAAGATCACTGCTAACAAATAGCTTCGCTGCGAATTCCCAGTAAAGGGTTAAGCAAGTAACAGTTTGTTTATCTATCTGCGAAGTTATATATATGAATGTCGGAGCTCTGTATTAATTGGTTATAAGTTATTAAGAGGCTAAGGTACAGTAATATCCCTCTTCTGCTTGCAGAAACCTAGTTCTGCATCACCCCATAGCTGTTTCGGGTGAGACTGTAGCCTGTTCGCAGGCTGCTGCCGAAAGGGCCAACACTGTGGGTATTTTGCTGGTGCGAAGCTAAAGGTAAAACCCGGGTCTGCCCAATAGTCCAACAAATTTGTTTCGTTGCCGGTTGAACTCAGTATCTGTTGAAGAGGGATCTACGTCGTACCTCGAGGGCTATGTTTTGGAGACCCTCTGTAAAAGAGATTGGTGATTGGATCGAAGAGACCTATCTAAAGTTTGCAGAGCAAGAAAATAAAGACCCCCGTCATAGTGCGGAAATTTTTTTGCAAAGGTACGTCTTTTCTGATATTTATGAAATTTTATTTGGTAGCATACACATAGAGTTGCACCAGTGGTTGTCCAGGTTGACAGAAAGGCGAACGAACTTTCAAGAAAATCGGTTGCCTCCCTGGACCCCGGCAAGAATTGCTATCTTGAAAAGGGTGAACAACGCGATCTCGCGAGCCGTTGATTTCTGGACTGCGTGAACTCTTGAAGCATTTGTGACGGAGTTAACCATCAACACAAGTACCTCCTTTAGCGAAGCTGAACGACAATTTTTCAAAGGACCAAGGGGTAAGTATTTGAACTTATTTAGTTTGAATATTAAGATACTATTGGCTGAAAAAGGAATTTTGCTTATAGAATCAGATTGTTAGATCTAGTATTGCTAACCTATGATTGAAAGTGATTGGGACTCTGACGAGCAAAGCGGTTTGCTGAGAAATGGCAAAAGATATAAGAGAGATATTGGCCCCTCTACTAAGTATACCCCTTTAAGCTCTGAAGCCTCTGAGTCCACCGAAGCCCCCTCTATTAGAAACCTTCCTATAACCCCGCAGCAAAGACCTGTTATCCCCGAGAATCTGTAGCAGTCTGCAAGTAACCCTAGCCCGAGTATCCCTGTCGTAGGTTAGAGTTCCCCATCCAGTTCAAACCCTTCCTCCTTCCCTAGATACCAGATGGCCCATGTTCATGATGACATCAAACTACCGGTTTTTAAAGGAACGGGATCAGAGGATCCCGAGCAGTTCTGGTTTCTATGCGAAGCTGTGTGGACCGCGAAGAACATTATGGACCTAGATGTTCGGTGAGCACAGCTGATTACTTCTTTCAGCGATCGAGCATTGACTTGGTTTATGAAGTTTTCTAGCACTCAGACTCCTGTTTTGGCTGACATTAAAGCAGCACTGATCCGTGAATTTAAGAAACCTAAATCAGAGTCGTAGTGCATCACTGAGTTGAAAGAGATTCAGCAGCGCCGAGGTGAATCTGTGTGGGAATATGATCAGAGATTCAAAGTTCTACTAGACCAAGTAAGCTTCACGATCGGTCCGGATCAACATAAGGAGTGGTTTATTGCAGCATTACTACCCCATATCAGAACTCCACTCATCCAATAGAAGGTTGCCGATCAGCAAGAGGCCTTAGAGATTGCCATGAAGCTTGAAACAACACCCGTCAGAGATAATTCATGCATAGCTCAAATTCAGGCGCAGCTCGCGGAGATGGCTTTAGAGCTTCGCGACATGAAAAAGGGGAAACCCACCCGTGAAGAAGTATGGTGTATCCGATGTCGAACAGAAGGCCACGACAAGGATCAGTGTCTGGCGTTAAGAAACTATCTGAATACTGGCGCACCGAACCCGTTGAATCCTACTGTTCTGTACTGTTATATATGTCAAACTACTGGCCAGCACCGACTGGAAGATTGTTATCTATTATAGAGGTATGTTCAAGTTCCGAAGAACCCATACTGTAAATTCTGTAAATCAGTAGGCCACAATGAAGATGAATGTCGCAGTTTCGACCTGATGAGGGAGTGAACCTATGACACTTATAGGGTCCAACCGGATGCATAAGGAAACGATGGATATGGTTACTGGGGTGGTCGAGGCAGTTTTAGAGGTGGTGGTCGTGGTATGCCTGCAGGAGGACGAGGCCAAGTTATCTGCTATAACTGCAATCAGGCAGGACATCTAGCGCGAGACTGTCAGAACCCAACCACGACATGCCATTATTGCAGAGCAGTCGATCATGTCATTGAGCAGTGCCCACAGTTGATAGCTAAAATCCAAGAAAGAAATAGCAAACCAAGTCCAACTATCCAGTTAATTGCTGTTGAACCATGACTGAGCCCAGCTATTAATGTTGTTACACGAAGTGGAGCTACGACAGATGTGGAGGGTCAGGCGAAGCAGCCTGACGAAGCTTTGGTTCGCAAGGCCGTAGAGAAGGCTCTAGCATTCAATGTTCGACGAGAAAAAGAAACTTTTTTGGAGGCCAGACAAGAATTTGATGATCCAGAATTACCAACAGCAAACAAGCAGCATCAGTAGCTACAACCCCAGGAAGACTCACAAGGCCACGTAAGTACTCTATCATCGTTTTTACAGAGTTGCATGAAATTACTAAGAAATCAGAATGCCTTGGATGAATTACAAAGAGTTATTCAGTCTTGCGAACCTCCTCAAAGCCCTAGTAAGGGAAAAGCTGTTAGTAGAATTAGAAGGACTGGCAGAGAGATGAGACTACATGCTCAGATAGGAGAATATGACATGAAGGATATTATTTTAGATCCGGGTTCCGAAGTCAATATTTTAACTAAACAGACATGGGAACAAATGGGAAAACCCACCCTTGATTGGTCCCCTATACAGTTGAGGTTAGCTAATCAGTAGATAATTATGCCCTTAGGAAGATTCTATAGTGTATCGGTGGATATAGATGGAGTCAGTACTGTCGCAGACTTCGAAGTTATTGAGATCATTGATGACAGTAACCCCTATCCAGCCTTGCTAGGCATTGAGTGGGCAATAAATAGTGATGCTGTTATCAATCTTAAAAAGAGGCAAATGACTTTTGAAGGGAAAGGATTGAGAGCTATACTACCATTGGATCCTTCTTAAGGAGAAAGATATACGGAGTCAGTTAGAGAGGAAGATCAGGATATTTTGGACCACATCTACAATATCACAGCGAAGAAAGAAGATTATGTCGAGCCCACTGTAGAAGGTGTAATGGATTGGCAGTGTGATAGCTCCTGCATGTCTGACTCAGACGATGGTCTGGAAAACTGGCAGAATCGGCTGTACGAACTACATGGACATCGCTGCGCACGAATCACCAAATCTCTCAGATGCCTTAGCGTACAAACCAGAATGTCGCCCACTTATGATGGGATGACAGACCCAGAAGAATTTATTGCGCAGTTCTCAGAACAAGTGCGAGAATCTCAGAGAATGCAGATTCTGGAAGCAGCACTCAGAGCTACAGCAGCTCGATGGTGGAATGGCCACAGGAAGTATATTCACAATTGGGAAACTTGTCAGAAATCTCTCCGCCTAAGATTCAAAGATCAACTTCCAGAGGTGCGAAGCAAGTTTAATGGGTAAAATAGTCCCCATGAACATTTGAAGCAGTGTTATGCAACATGGGACCATGTACCTCACGAGGAATGGGTGCATAGGTTTGTGCACAGCTTGGAGCCTATAGCGAAGAACTGGTATACGGAGGTCGAGCTTCGACATGGTACTGTAAGTTGGGACAATCTTGTTGATATTTTTATGCTTACCTTTTCTATTAACGAAGTTTTCCCTGCTCTAGATGCCGCTGTCAGATTGATTCATACTAAGATATTTGATGATCAAGAAATAGTGGAATAATAACCAAATTGGAAGGAGCAAGAAGCCAATGTAGTTGAGTGTTACAACCTCGTAATTGACGAGGATGACGATCTGCGCAACATTAACATCCCGGAGTCAGAAGGGACCTGAGAAGTACACGGACCAGCAGTCGAAGAACCGGAAGTGACTCAGCCTCTGAAGACGTGGACCGTCAATATTGGGTCACAAGAAAACCCTAAGTATGCGACAATTGGAGATTATTGGGATGATGAAATGGTAAGCAAAGTGACCCAACTTCTCCATGAATATCAGGATCTATTTCCGACAAAGTTTTCCGAGATGAAAGGTATCCTGGGTGATATAGGAGTAATAAGAATCCCCTTGAAACCTGATGCGAAGCCTATGAAACAGTGTCCTTATAGGCTAAACCCTAAGTATAAGGAAAAAGTTAGACTAGAGCTTGATAATATGCTTGCTCCAGGAATTATAGAGCCAGTCGAAGAGTCCGAGTGGGTCAGTCCGATGGTCGTGCAAGAAAAGAAGACTAAGGGGGAAATCCGAATCTGTGTTGATCTGAGGAAGTTGAACGATGCGTGTCTGCATGACCCTTTTCCCACTCCGTTTACAGATAAAGTCTTAGATAATGTCGGAGGTCAAGAGTTGTACTCTTTTACTGATGGATTTTCAGGCTACCATCAGATCCGAATTGCTCCGGAAGATCGACATAAGACAACATTTGCTACAGAAATGGGATCCTTCCAGTACACAGTTATGCCTTTTGGATTAAACAATGCACCTACCATGTTTTCTAGAGTAGTAATTTGTGCATTTAAAGAGTTTATACATAAATTCTTAGAATTTTATTTTGATGACTGGACTATTTTTCGGTTACTAAAAGACCATGTAACTAGTTTAAGACTTATGCTGGACAAATGTAGACAACACCAGATCTCCTTGAATTTGAAAAAGTGCATCTTCTGCGCACCTTTTGGAATTCTGCTGGGGCATATTGTCTGTAAGCAAGGTTTGATGGTGGATCCTGCGAAGATAGCAATCATTGTGAACTCGCCACCTCGGAAGTCAGTCAAGCAACTGCGCACTACACTTGGTCACACTGGTTACTACATGAAATTTATTAAGGGTTATGCCCAAATCACAGCGCCGATGGAAAAATAGTTGAAGAAAGAGGTTAAGTTTGAATGGACCCCTGAGTGTCAGGAAAGCCTAGACATTCTAAGAGAAAAAATGGTAACTGCACCTATTTTGGTATTTCCTGACTAGAATAAGGAGTTTCATGTGCATGTCGATGCATCCTCTATAGCTCTGGGTATAGTATTGGCTCCGACAGGTGCAGGTAACATCGATCACCCTATTGCCTTTGCAAGTTGCAAACTGTCAATAGCAGAAAAGAACTATACTACGACAGAAAGGGAAGGTTTAGCTATGGTATATGCTTTGCAAAAGTTCCGACATTATCTGTTAGTTTCCCACTTTAAAATGTTTACTGATCACTCTGCTTTAAAATACTTGGCTAACAACCCTGTGTTAGGTGGAAGAATATGTAGATGGCTAATATTGTTTCAGGAATATGACTTTGAGATCATAGATAAGCCATGAAGACTTAACCTGGGACCTAATCATCTGTCGAGGCTTGAGTCAGGCGAAGAACCCACTAGCTTGGACGAAGGTCTTCCTGACGCCTAGTTATGTACCATCCAGATGGTTGATGATTACTTTCAGGACATTGTTCAGTATTTGGCTACAGGATATGCACCATCAGAGATGACAACTCAGCAGAAGAAGCAGTTGGTGGTTCGAGCTGTTGACTTTACTTTAATAGCAGGACAACTATACAAGATGGGACCAGATGAAATACTGCGCAGATGCGACCTCGAGCATGAAAAATCATTGATCTTGGCTGAGGCACACTCTGGAGCGGCAGGAGGTAATTATGCAGGGAAAGCTACAGCGCAGAAGATTCTGACAGCAGGATTGTGGTGGCCCACACTCCATAAGGACGCCAGGGAATACTGCCACAGCTGCGACATTTGTCAGAGGACAGGTAAACCATCCAGGAGGGATGAAATGCCTCTTGTTCCGCAGGTAACTCTACAAGCCTTTGATAAATGGGCCATTGATTTCATAGGACCTATAAATCCCCCTACAAAGAAATCGGGAGCAAGGTATATTATCACAGCAACTGAGTACCTTACCCGTTGGGCCGAGGCTCAACCAATCAAGGATTGTAGCACTGCTACAGCTGCGAAGTTTATCTTCGACAATATATTAACAAGGTTTGGATGCCCTAGAGTTCTTATGAGTGACCAAGGGTCACACTTTTTGAATAAAACTATTGAAGCATTGACCGAGGAATTTCAGGTATATCACCAGAAGAGTACTGCATACCATCCGCAAGCAAATGGAACTGTGGAGGCCTTCAATAAGATTCTTGAGCAGGCTCTGACCAAGGTTTGTAATGTTAATAGAAATTATTGGGATCTTAGAATCCCGACAGTCTTATGGGCTTATAGAACCACTTGCAAGAAGTTGACAGGTCGCACACCTTTTAGGCTGGTTTATGGGCAAGAAGCAGTTATGCCAATGGAGTATATTGTTCCTAGTCTCAGAATATCTGCTTTCATAGAGATGGATGACCCAGGTATGTTGAATAAAAGACTAGCCCAGATAACAGAACTAGAAGAAGAAAGATTCATTGCAGGTTTCTAGCAGCAAGTGAAGAAGGCTAGAGAAAAAGCATGGCATGACAGGCATATCAAAAAGAAGCAATTCCAGATTGGTGATCTTGTACTATTGTATGACAGCAAATTCATGAAATTCCCAGGAAAGTTTAAGACCCATTGGAAAGGACCCTACATAGTTCAGAAATTTAATGATGGTGGCGCAATCCAGTTAGCTAAATTAAATGGAGAAACTTTACCTTCCATGTTAAATGGAAGTCAGTTGAAGAAGTACAGGGACAAACCGGGACCCTCTAGTCAGAAGTAATAAAAGAAAGAAGAGTCTAAGTATAAAGAACAGTTGAAAGTGGATACTAGACTATAATTAAGCTGTCAAAAGGTCGCAGGTCATGTGTCATAGGTAAGGTCGAAGGTCCTTAGTATGGCGCAGCTAAAAAGTAGGGTCGCAGATTAAAATCATGACTTCCTGGGAAGACTAGATTTGGCGGCACGGGCACGTGCGCTACATTGACTATCTTCAATGATGAGATTTTCTGAAATCCATTGGTGCATGCATGAGATCCACTACACTTGGGCCTGATCTGCTATCCATGATGCCTTATTATGACAAATCTCATCACCGGGTTCCTTAAAAAGACAGCCGGCTCTCTTCAGATCGCAGTCTATAGTTCTGCAGCTCAGACCATGTCGAATGACTGGAAGTCCAGAAGCTGTTACACGCGAGAAGGGAGAGAGGTCTGCAGAACCTTCTCAACAATCCGTCGGGGCAGACATGTTCAACCAAGGTATAAAGAAAGGTAGAAGTTCGCTCTAAGAGGACGACAGAAAGGTAGAAGTGTGCTCTATGTTGCACAAAGAAAAGCCCTGGTCTGCACGAGAAAATGCTGCAACATCTCAAGAGGTAGCCTCCTGGGGTGGCAGAACCAGGGCGGCCATTTGCCTTATGCACCTTGACACATCCCTGTGGAGACCCAAAACTATGAATGGTCAAGTGTCTAGCAAGCGGGGTAAAGGATGGGGTCGTTGATAGATCCAGAAGGGTTGTACCAATATGAAGATTTAAAAGGAAAGGCACACACATCCAGCGGCCATAGGAATGGTTTCAGCACACAGTGCACCATGGCTCATCGACAAGATTCTCCCACCAGAAGAGTTGCAGAGTGCCCCAAGACGGGCCACAAAATAGTCTTAGGGGCCTGTTGGGGCTCCGACCCTTAGGGTCTTTAATTTTGGTAACTCCGCGGGGTTCGTAAGTTGTAAGCGAAGTTACGACCCAAAATAGTCTTAGGGGTGTCGGGGTTGGGTCGAAGCCCCTGTTTTTGTAAGTAACCCATGGTGTAAGTCCAATGTTAGGGTTTTTGGTGCCAATGGTTTAAGACCATGGTTTTGTAAAAGTGCGTTGTATAAATAGCCACTTGTGTAAAGAAGTAAGGTTAGGTTTTAATGATTATCTTATGATACTGTTTGTAAGGCGAAGCTAGAAGGCTGTGTAAGGATTTTGGTAAGAAGGTTAAGTCCCAGCTGTGTGCGTGGACGACCTTTGTAGATGTGTGCGCAGGGGCCTGCTGCTGTGTGTGCAGCTTTAAGGACTAGAAGGGATCTGCAGCTGAGTGCACAAATCCAGAACTGTGGCGTTTTGTAAATTGATGAATAAAATCGCAGTTCTGTGGACGTAACCCCTACACTGGGGGTGAACCACGTTATATCTGGTGTTGTGGTTCTTGTATTGTTTTGTTATTTCTGTTATGTTCTTTTATGCATTAATAACTATAAATCTGATAAGTAAGATCACTGCTAACAAATAGCTTCGCTGCGAATTCCCAGTAAAGTGTTAAGTAAGTAACAGTTTGTTTATCTATCTGCGAAGTTATATATATAAATATCAAAGCTCTGTATTAATTGGTTATAAGTTATTAAGAGGCTAAGGTACAGTAATATCCCTCTTTTGCTTGCAGAAACCTGGTTCTGCGGCACCCCATAGCTGTTTCGGGTGAGACTGTAGCCTGTTCGCAGGCTGCTGCCGAAAGGGCCAACACTGTGGGTCTTTTGTTGGTGCGAAGCTAAAGGTAAAACCCAGGTCTGCC
>LPNX010132339.1:139548-165934 GCA_001517045.1 Pseudotsuga menziesii | reverse complement strand
TGGTCTTAAGAATGCACCAGCTATATTTTCTAGAGTAGTAGTTGCTGTATTTAAAAAATACATTCATAAATTCCTAGAAGTATATTTTGATGATTGGACCGTATTTGGACTCGTTGACAAGCATGTAGAAGATCTAAGACTAATGTTAGAGAAATGTAGGAAGTACCAGATTTCTCTAAACTTGAAGAAATGTATATTTTGTGCACCATTTGATATTTTGTTGGGTCACATTGTTTGCAAACAAGGCTTGATGGTAGATCCCGTAAAGATTGCCATCATTGTAAATCTTCCAGCACCTAACTCAGTCAAGCAACTGAGGACAATACTTGGTTATACCGGGTACTACAGAAAATTCATCAAGGGCTACGCAAAGATTACAGCGCCGATCGAGAAATTGCTAAAGAAAGATGTAAAATTCCTATGGAATGAGGAATGTCAGGAGAGTCTAGACACACTCAAGGAGAAGATGGTTACAGCACCCATCTTAGTATTTCCAGACTGGACTAAACCATTTCATGTACATGTGGATGCGTCTGGCATCGCACTAGGGGTTGTTTTAACACAACCAGGAGAAGGAGATATTGACCATCCTATCGCATACTCCAGCAGAAAGCTCTCGACAACAGAAAATAACTACACCACCACAGAAAGAGAAGGGTTAGCTATGGTGTACGCGCTACAAAAGTTCAGGCACTACCTGTTGGGTGCCTCGTTTAAGATGTTCACTGACCATTCCGCGTTAAAGTATTTGGTCAATAAGCTAGTGTTAGGGGGGAGAATCTGCAGATGGTTACTCCTCTTTCAGGAGTATGATTTCGAAATCATTGTGAAACCAGGAAGATTGAACGCCGGACCTGATCATCTGTCGCGGATAGACTCAGGAGAGGAGCCAAGTAACCTAGAGGACAATTTGCCAGATGCGCAGTTGTTTTCTATTCAGATCACAAATGACTACTATGCTAATATTATCCACTTCCTTACTACCGGATTAGCACCTGATGAGTTTACTAAGCAGCAAAAGAAGCGATTGGTTGTTAAAGCAGCAGACTTCACCCTGATCACGGGACAGTTATACAAGTTAGGTCCAGATGAAGTCCTGCGCAGATGTGTGATGCCGCATGAAAAAGAGACTATCATCAGGGAGGCACATTTAGGAACTGCAGGAGGACATTTCGCAGGAAAGCCGACTGCGCAGAAAATCCTGGCTGCAGGATTATGGTGGCCTACGTTGCACAAAGACACTAAGGAATTTTGCAGATGCTGCCATATCTGCCAGAGGGCCCGCTGGTAGTGGCTCGAGGGCAAGCCACAAGTAAGTGTTAGGGGACTGTTGGAGCAGGGTCCCGCAGCTACAGAAGAAGCTGCTAGTTTAGCGGATAGATAAGTTTTGGCGGAGAGAAGACAAGATAGAGCTACGACGCCGTAGCACGTTTCCAGCTATAAAGTAGAGTCGAAAACCATGACAAAGAAGACGGAGAAGTCAAGGAAGATGGTTGTACCTGAGCAGCCGAGAAGAGAGAGCTCACCCACTGCATTGAAGGCAGCAGCGAAGACAGGAGGGCTCAGCGACCCTCATAAAGGAAAAGGAGCAACGAGGCTGAATCATTGAAGATGAAGGACATAAAAGCGAAGCGGTGCACAGTACCCATGATCAGCGCCGAGAAGCATGGAGGACTGTAGAGAGCTGTGGTGTGACAGAAAGCGGCTACCTCAAGTACAGATATGGCCGACTGTCACTAGTTAGGGTTTTGGGTTACTGTTGGGACAGGCCCACAGTGTTGTAATGGCAAGACCTTCGGGCTGCCTATAAAGGGATATATTTTGTATTGTAAAAGGTTAGCTAGTCGGATAGCATATAGTTAGCCATTGAGTCTGTTAGCTCACAGTTATCTTGTATTGTAATAGAGTTAAGCTCTGGTTCTGTTATTAGCAGTAGCAATCTTACTGTAACCAGTAGCTGGCTTATTGAGCATGCATGTAACGATCCGCAGGGATCGACGGAGAGGGAAGAGTATATTGTAGGAATGCAATATAGAGAAGAAAAGAGATCTAAGAGAGAAGATCTTGAGCTGCATATGCGGTGCAGCAGAACTATGTTTTACCTTCCCCTGAGCTATAATAAAACACAGTTCTGTGGATGTAACTTCCATCCTGGAGGTGAACCACGTTAAAATCGAGTGTTATGTGATTGACTTATGTGTTATGTTTACTTGTGCATTTATCAGTCATTTCATGGACTTTGCTTACAGTTTAATGAATGAATGTGTTAATCAGTTTACAGCAATATAGAAGGATAAACATAAGTTGCAGTCTTTGGCATGTTGTATGTGGGTTCATTTATGCTTTGCTTGAAACAGTCACTAGTCGTAGTATTGAACAGCCTGGTATGTTGAGCCTTGCGAGTCGACACGAACAACGCTAGGTGCGCTGAGCCGCGGGAGTAGGTTATCGCAAGAAGGCGATACTGCACCGACAGAGGAGCTGCGGTGCGCGATACCGTAGGTTAAGGGCTTAGCGTTGGGAGGAAGTTGCGTATCATCTGGTGAGCGGCGATGCGATAAGGCTGGAGTCATCGCGAGTCAGTGAAAGTGCGCGACGTGGAAAGGGACCGCACGACAGTAGAAGGGATATCTCGCGGCTAGAAGAGCTGCGAGACGAGGAGATCGCGCGACGCGAGCAGAGGAGTCGCGCGACACGCAGAGAAAGAGACCTTGCAGCTAGAAGAGCTGCGATTCGTAAGAAAAGACGCCACAGAACCTGGTCCAAGATGCTTGAGTCCTTGGCCAACCCATTAGAATCACTTCGGGTGAGACTTCAGGCCGCTTCGCGGTCTGTTGCCGAAAGGGCCAGTGAGCTAGGGGTGTTGTTGGTTGAGTATAGTAAACCCAGGTCTGCCCATCATAACCAACACTTAACTTTTAAATTCACCTCTTCCAAGTTGGTCAATAAATATCATACTATTTTTATTAATAATACCTGTATTGAAAAAATTTACAATTGATAAGTTTTTAAAATAGATAAATGAATGCAAATAAATGTGTTTATGGCTCTTAATCAAATTATCCATTTTTACAATTATTGGGTTTTTAAAATGTATAAGTTAGTGTCAAAATTAATTGAATAAAATAAGTATAAGTTAGTTGTTTATCTTATTTGGTTTTTTCCTAAATTTTATTCTTTTAGTTGTTTAGCTTATTTGTTTTTTAAAAGCTTTTTTTATTTACCTTATTTACTTTAGTCCGGAACATTGCCACGTTGTGGCTCTTGTTTCATAACGCATCAATTAACTAGGTTAAAAAAATATAAACATAAACCAATATATACTAAACCAGACCTTCATGCGAAGTGAAGTTTAGAGGGACAAACTCAACTTTGTGAAAGAGACTTTTTGACATAGTTACGTTTACAATTATAAGAGTACAATGTATTTCTAACGAGATTGGTTGTGAACCTATAAAGAATTAACTGTTTTTATTTTTATTGAATAAGACAAATTCCATAACAAAAATTAATATTTTTCCATAATCGAACATCTGAAACAATTAATAATCTTCATTCTTATCCTAACATAGCTAAGGGGACGATACTCTTTTCAACTTGGCTAAGATCAATTTAAAAATAAAAATAATAAAGGAAATTATCAATCTCTTATGGTCCACAAACAGATGCAGAGATTTGGAAGTGACGAGTAACTGAATAATTATTATTAGTATTATAATATCACAATGTTTATCCGAAAAGCTAGAAAATCCCATAGAAATAATGATAAACGTATTAGAAAAGTCCGCTTCTTCATATTCTTTCTAGTTCGAAATATGTGATAACATACTCAAAGCCAATTGATATGATATGTGATTTACTAAAAGACAATTTCTATTATAATATACGAGTTTGTTCACCAAAGGTAACGTGAGGTTTGTACTTGTTCTCAATAATCATTATTTAATAATTAACCATCATGTTATTTTTATATCATATATTATCATTATATCATATTGTTATGTCCCCGCCTGAGGGGATATATATGAATCGGTCAGGCCGATTATTTTTACGAATTTGTAGCAACTTCAACAAAATTATATAATTTTTGCTATAGTTTGTATTAATTTTTTTTGGGGAATTATTTAAATATTGATTTATCTTGCTTTTTATTGGTTGATATAGGTGACGTAGGCCTGGGACTTTGTGCCCCAAGACCCGGCGGCGGGCTAACGTCAGCAGCATTAACTCAGTCAGATGGATTAGTTGAGAGTTTGGCGTAAATTTTTGTGTGTTTTCTAAAGTTTTGCTTGAAATATCTGTCAAAGCTACGTGGTAGCTGGCAGAGACCTTGAAATTTTCAAAGCTATCAATTTCGTTCCCTGTATTATACTGAAACTTGGTAGCTGGCAGACACCTTGAAATTTTCAAAGCTATCAATTTCGTTCCCTGTATTATATTGAAACTGCATGTCTTATCAATGAGTTATACTTCAAATACTTATTTCTTTTAAGTAAGCTAAACTGTCCTGATCTGCCATTGCCATTGCAAAATATCTTCATCAGATTGAGGATGGAAGAAAGTAGGATGTGGGACACCAATTTCATTCATAATCCATGGATGTCGTTCAATCAAAAGCTTGGTAACTGACTTCATTTGAGGCAGGTGTAACAGGTTGTTCCCCCATTGTTCATTTTCTTTCGATCTCCTGAAATCCCACGAGATATTTCCGAGAACCAGAACATGATCTCTTTCTTCATATCTTCCCCACCATGGCTGACCTTGAAGCCAATTCACAAGCTCGAGGCTTAGTTCATCTCGTTTCTCGTTACTGATATTCTCCCTGAAATTCCATCTCATTACGTCTAGGCCTCCAAAGTAGGGAATGTAGAACAAAATTCGCCTCCACAGGATTGGAAACCAGACATGGATGCTTTGAGATCCTGGAATGGTAAACAAGCTCTAGCGCATATTGATGAGTCTGAAACCAGTGCTAATAAAAATTCTCGATGGGATTCCCCATTCCTCTGTTAGTAAAATAATCACAGAGATTAAGCCATGCAATCAGACTGTGGCATTGCTCCACCAACTCTGCATTGAATCTTTTGGCAAATCATATACATATATTTGCTTCCCTCTGCATTGTTCTTGGCTCGGATCCTTCATGCCTAAAGGCATTGAAGAAGACCTAAAAGCCTCTATTTGCATTTTCACTGCATTGTGTCTTTGCTTCAATACTCTTGTTTCCCTGCATTATGGCCCATTCAGTTGACACATTTCCAAATTTCTTCTGAGATGAAATCTCAAAATGGGTAGTTGGTATTTCTCGTTTCAAGCCATGATTCGCTGCCCTGAGACTTTGAATCTCGTCATCGCCACCAAGACTGATCTTGTCATCCTCAAACGCAGCTGCTTGCTGTGGGTAACGGGTAGTGCTTGCCGAAACACAATATACATTCAACCGACGGTTCGAAAAAAGACATGAAGAACAGATGCAGGCAACAGGCTTGTCATAACCCAGAGAAATATAACAAGCATTAGAAACATTGGTGGCAACAGCAACATTCGCTATATTACAGCTCACGTCCACCTTCCTACTTGTCTTCTTCGGCTTCCCCATGGCTGCAGACCCACTATCCATCAAAACCCACAAGAAGTTTATTATAGCAAGGGTTCCCCTCTTTATTTCAGAGTCGAAACCAGATCTGAATAGCCAAAGACCAATTCAATCCCGTATAAGTTTCAACTCAGACACAGCTAACAAGATTCAACATTTATGAGTCTTCAACATCCTAAAACAGTTTTTATTGCAATTTTTTAGGAATAAAACTGAAACTGTACTGGGAATTATAACAACAGCTTTCACTGACCCTATTTAATTCCAGTAACTGTTTCAATCCATTCATGAAGTTCTTAATTCTAGTCACAATGTTTTTATTCTAACAAAATGACCAGTATACAGTAATGTCAATTTACTGAAAGGAACTATTTCAATACATCCAATTTAAATCCAGTAACTATTTCAATCCATTCATAAAGTTCTTAATTCGAGTCACAGTGTTTTTATTCTAAGAAAATAATCACTAAGAAAATGACCAGTATAAAGTAATGCTAATTTACTTATAGGAACTATTTCAATACATCCAATATATGTTCCAATTAAAGTCGTACTAAAAAATTAATGTTCCAATTAAAGTCATACCAAAAAATTAATATACCAAAAGCTTGAGTAGGTACGAACGAAATCTTGCGAGAAACTAATGTGCTGTGCTTGATAACTCGTAGCTAAATAAGAATCTGCAGAGGCGGCGGGCGGATCAGACAATCCAACATCATTACAGTCCAAGTTTTTCAGTTTTGGCAGATGGAGCACGGCCAGCCGTTTGATTGAAGTAGGTGGGGCAGCTTATTTGTGCATGCATGGTTTGTATGGCTTATTCTTGTAGGTAGGTAAATGAATATAGAAAAATTAATATTCCAAATACCTGAGCCCTACTTTGGTTTAAATGTTTGTTTTATTTTTTAGTTTTATGGATGGTAAGGGTGAGAAATTCTTGGTTGTCTAGCAGAAATTTAAGCTTCAAAGAACTCAAGACTTAAACCCATAACCTCCCTCTCAACCCACAAAGTATATGCACAACTTACCAATTAAGTGCATTATTATTATCAGAACTAATTAACCCATATTAAAAAAACATAATCTATAAATCAAAATGGCAAATAATATCATATAAAAATGGAAAAAATTATATTAAATAGTTAAATAAATAAAACATGTTAATACATTGGAAAAACACAGAAAAAATCAAATTAAATATAATTAAAAGAAATCAAAAGAATTAGAAATACACACTTCATGAGAAATTGAAAAAATAAGATTAAATATAATTACAAGAAATAGAACCAATTAGAAAAGCACACTTCATAAGAAATTACCTCTTGTAGAGATTTTGTAATACTCTGTATAAAATCTCCTTGCTTCACAACTTCTCTTCACCAAGGATCTTCTCAATGCTTCATAAGTCTTTTAACATCTAAGATTTTCACAACACTTACGATTTTGTGTATACCCAAGACTTAACATCTAAGATTTTCACAACACTTACTATTTTGTGTATACCCAATTCAAATCCATCAAGGCTCTTCTCAATGTTTCATAAGCCTTTTAACATTTAAGATTTTCACAACACTTACTATTTTGTGAATACCCAATTCAAATCCTTAAATAGAACAAGAAGTTATGAACTTGATAGACCACATGTTTTATATATACAAGATGTTTTATATATACAAGATAGTGGTGAAAATCTCATTTAATGTAATTTTAAAACCCTAAAAACCTGTCTAGATGAAGAGAAATTTTCCTACTTGCCCTCTTACACACTTGTGATGTTCTCACATATCCCCAAAATTCAGTTGCTTTAATTGAATAATAAATTATTATAATTTATTTCCAATCAAAATTATTTCCAAGACTATTTAGGTAATGTGTGAATAAATTTTAATCTTTTATTTTATAATTTAAAATATTTAAAAATATTATTATTAATCTTTCAAAAAGTTATATTAAATTTATTAATATAATATTATAAAATAATGGTGAAAATATTATTTGATATAAATTTAAAATTGATTTTTTCAAATAAAACATATTCATTTATGAAAAATAAGTATAGTTTAAAAATAAGTATAGATTAAAGTTGGTTTTAGTGGTGGTTAATCATCATCATCATCACTAAATTGGTCCTTAATCATCATCATTTAATAAATTATTTATGAAAGTAAGTTAGTAACTTAACAAGTGGACAAAACTTTTCATCATTTTCAAATAAAGAAAGAATTTGGGGGAAGTTATAGTTGCACTTGAATCAAGACATTAAAAGTAGACTTAACAGAAATGCTAACATTGTCCACTTTTAACTTACTCCCTAAAATATGTAAACCTCCTTAACTCTAGGATAGATATAATATAACTAGTTAGTCTTAATTAAGCTAACCATCATCATCCTTAAAATATGTACACCTCCTTAAAGCTAAGGTCCATACAATATAATTAGTTAGTCTTAATAAAAGTTAACCACCATCACTATTAATATATTTCAGAAAAATAAACCTATATATTAAATACCTAAAATATTATATTAAAAAAATAAACTTATATTTAAAAAAAAGGTAAACTTATAAATTGAATACCAAATTAAAATAAAAACTATCCCCAAAAAACTTTAAATATGACAAAACATTTAAGTTTAATGTACATTAATTAAAAATTAATAAACCTTCCAAATCTATAACAAATTAAATACAAAAAATTATAAAATGGGCAAATCATATCTATACAACCATAAACTAATTTAAAAACTACCCTAAAGATATAGTTTTTCAAAAGCATAGATTTCCATTGCAATAGTTTAATAATTACTAAAATATATTATAACTAATTAGTAACATATTATCATAATAATCACTAAATTAAACTAAATTTGGGTCATTTGTATAGTTATAAAAAAAAATATGGCTTGTTAAAGCTAAAACATGAGATGTATTTGGATAATAATGTTAGTAAAATTTCATTGAAATATTTTACTACTAGTTAAAACATATGTATTTAGGTAATAATGGTACTATTTTATTATGAATGTTTTTACAATTAGTTATTGTGGAGTAGCTTTCAACGGATTTATTAATGATAGATGGAGTGTCCATTTCAAACTTAAAGATATTTCTAACTCCCCCATAATGAGTGAAATGCTCAATCCAAACTTATGATATTTATAATCCCTTAACAATGAGTGGAGTGTCTACTCCAAACCTTAAAACATTTCTAATATCCACTCCAATATTACCATTTCCAGAAATTTTAGATAAATTCTTGAAAAAGCATATGCTAGTTGTTAAACTTGCATAATATTGGTGCCCTTGGGGTATTTGAGGATGCTAATCCATTTATGCATTAAAAAAATGATTTGTACACTTCAAAATTCAGATTTTGGGAAAAAAATTATTGACTGCACAGTCCAAAACTTGTAAAAAAACAAACTACTCCTTAGTATTTCTACATATTTATACTAATTTATGATACAAGCATCTTACCATCATTTTATAAATTTATTATTCAAAAGGAAGTTATCAAGGTTATAGCCTAATCTCAAATAGCTTGAGATTTGTTACAGTTGTTTGATCCAACGATCCCGCAACAATGAGCTGCCACAAACTAAATAATTTTATAATTTTCTAGCCATGATAAATAAATTAAAAAAGGAGTCCTTAGAAAGCAATAATGGCGTCTTTCATTTCGACCTGCGTGCCAGGCTATAGCATCGAATAGAACAGATATGCAGACCTTAAAAGCGCTCTGTAAGTCCAAGCTTATTTGCACAAGATTCATAGTTCCACACGACATCGTTGAGAACTTTAACGGGTTCAGACAGTAATAAAGCCAGATACAGATTTTATTTTATTTTTTTATTTACATTTGGAGATCGTCTTTGATGATGGGTGAAGTATTAAACCAGACACATATTTCCCTTTTTTATCATTTAGTATCTGATAGCCTTACATTCAATCGTCCGGTCTACAGGTGATGTTTTGATGATTTCCAATGGATGGAAATACTGCTTTGCCTTTTCGAATCCTAATTGTGCCTTTACGCTTAGTTTCCTTTTTGAATCCCAATTTACCTTTAAGCATTAGTTTTTGATAGCCACTTGGAGTTATTATGGAGCAGGTTGCTGGTCAAGCAAAGCTGGTTGACATGAGATGGTGAAAGGGTGTATATAGTGTATGGGGTAGGGTAGGGTAGGGTAGGGAGTGCCGGGTCATAATTGGTTTTTGAGAAATGAATCATCCAGTCCAGAAATCAATGCATAGAAGGGGTATTTTCATCATTCCAATTTCCAACCGAACACATTTGCCACACGTTTTGAGAAGGCTATTATAATCATCACTCGGACACGTCTTCAATCATTTTTAAATATTCTCCTTTCGTAAGATCAATATTTTAATTTAATTGTTATTAATCAATATCACTCAAGGGGAACAAATATTCTATGTAAGATATTTCTTTACTCACTTTGGAATTGTGGTTGATCGATGTTCCTTTTTAATTAACTAACTTACGAGTGAAGAAAAATTATGATAAAGAAACTAAACCATTAAAAATGGTTTCGGATCTAAGATATTAGATTAATGACTTTGGAATCTTGGTTGATCGATGTTCCCTTTTGAACTAACTTATAAAGGAAGAAAATACTATGACAAGGAATCCTTCATTCTTATAGATTCTTATTGTTATAAATTCGTATAAGTCAATTTCTAATCGATTTCGATCGGCCCTTATCACCGTTGGAGGTCTGAGCTCTTCGAGATGGAGCGCTACAATTTGGAAGCCGCTCGAAGATTTTAGAAAATAATCAATGGCCGCAAGTTCGAGTTTGTAGTTGTGGAGGAGTTTAAGAAGCATGACTGGCGAATTCGGAACAGTTACCACAAGTTCCTCGACTATAAGGAGGAAACTCTGGCCTGGATCATGGCTCTAGACATCGCATTCCTTCTTGAATGTTTGTAATTTTATGTCAAACATGGTGACGAGAACTCAAACGCGGATGTTAAGCAGATGGGACGAATTCTAGATCCGACTGCTCGAAAATCAATCGCCGCTCTTTCTATTGCAAAAGCTTTTGGAGTTACAGTTGAGCTTTGAAGCCAAGGAAGAGGAGAGACTATGCACCCTGCTAAGGTTTATGTGCAAGGAATTATCGCCTTTCAGCTTCAAGCTGCCCGAGGAATCGAAGTTCCATACAATCGAGAGAGGCCACGTCTTGGAGGTGTTGTACTACTCTATTGTTCTTAAACATAATAATAATCAGATCCCTAGCACAAAGTGCCGAGTTATAGTTTACACGGTAATGCACAAGTCACAACTTTCATCTTAATGAATTTTTTTTGCTGGAACTCCTATTGACAAGCTCCTATCAACTAGTTTATTCGACACTAGTCAATTTTTATGGGTTTACCACTGAGAGAAGGAAAAACCCTGACAACGATGCAAGGTATCCACCACATATTGATGCAAGTTACATATATCACATCATAGATGTATGTAAACTCTTTCATTTGTATAACAGAGTGCAACTGATTAGATTCAAAAGGTTGAAGGCAGAGTACCCGAGTTCGAATCTGTGGAGTTTGAAAATGTCTTACGCTTATCTTTACAAGTATGTCATAATCGAAGACACTGGTAATTCGATAAAACTGTCTGAGTTCATTCTTTTCAATCTTGAATACCTCTCCAATTTTACCAATTTATTCATGATGATTTTAAGGTTTTGATTAATGCCAAGACCAGGTAAATCATGACTGCTATTGCAATTCATGGATAAACACTTTCATCCAGTCCATGACTTGATGATTAGTGTCGAGTTTGGAGCTCGCATGATCACCATTCACAACAAACTACTAAAACTTCAAATATGGGATACCACAAGTTCGAACCTATATCCTCAATATAGTTATGTCATGGCATTCTGATAGGGTTTTTGGGATTATATCATTCATTTATTTATTAGCCGTTGTTATAATATAATTTAGTATATATTTAATTTGACTATTTTTCCTGACTGGGTGGTCTTCTTGCAAGATGATTTGAACTTCCTATAGGAATACCTCAGGAAAATCGATGGATTTTATGGTATTCATCACTTCTGGTTTCAAAGTTAATGTTTTGATTAATGCCAGGCATAGGTAAATCATTCATGCTATTACAATTCATGGATAAATGCTTTCAGCAAGTCCATGACTTGACGATTGGTGTCCAGTACGGAGCTCGCATGATCACCATTAGCAACAAGCCAATAAAACTTCAAATATGGGATACTTATCCTCAATATAGTTATGTCATGGAATTCTGATAGGGTTTTTGGGTTTATATCATTCATTTATTAATTAACCGATATTATAATATAATTTAGTATATATGGAATTTGTCTATTTTTCTTAACTCGGTCTTCTTACATCATGATTTGAACTTCCAGAGGAATACGTCATGAAAATCAATGGCTTTTATGGTATTCATCACTTCTGGTTTCAAAGTTGGATTATAATAAAATTTTCATACAAATCAAAGGAAACTAGGCCCATGTGGACTGGAGCAAGGAACTTACTTGGAGATAAACGAGGAGGAAAGAAAAATTATAGGGATCCACAGCTTTGGTAGTATAGATTTTATTGACTCAATCAGAGTTTATATGATGAAGGTATGAACTTCAGATCAACCATGAAGAGTTTCTTGTCATAGCGTTCAGGTTACATATCATCTCTAAAACAATTTTTCATCTCTGTTTTTTAGAAGTGGGCTTTTGTGAAAAGTTGAGGTTTTGTGACCCCATTTTTTTACGAGCTTTAGAACACCTCTTGTCTTCCTCTAGATAGGCATGGTAATTAGGTCATTGCAAACTTCTTTTTTAAAGCTTGTTTTCAAGTATTTAATGGTTATTCATTAACATCACCCTTCCCTGGTCCCACACACAACACATTGAGAGTTGATTTCAAAGATTGATTGCCTTCATTGATACTCGTGTGATGATTTTTTTCTTGTTATGTAATATGAATAATGCATTGCTTATGTGTCTATTAATTAGGGATAATATATTATGTAAATAATTTATTTTATTTTATTGATACTCTCCTTATCGAGTTTTGCTTGAGTTGTTTTAAACCTATGAAGAGTTCTTCTTGAGCTCCTTTATAGCTGTATCTAAAAGCTATGTTAAAAAATAAAGTTATAGACCTAAAATCCATGACCAAAAGTTGATGTTTTAAACCTATGAAGAGTTCTTCTTGAGCTCCTTTATAGCTGTATCTAAAAGCTATGTTAAAAAATAAAGTTATAGACCTAAAATCCATGACCAAAAGTTGATGTTTTAAACCTATGAAGAGTTCTTCTTCAGCTTCGTTATAGCTGTATCTAGAAGCTATGTTAAAAAATAAAGTTATAGACCTAAAATCCATGACCAAAAGTTGATTCCAATAATTGTTGGATCAATTGTGTCATGGAAGAATGTCAATTGCACCTGAACTAGTCTTTTGTCTACTTTCTTTGATATTTCATTGCAATGTTTTTAATGGGAATAAATATGTTAACCCAATATCTGTTATGCCTGAAATAGTTTTAAATTCATGGATGCACCTATCTTCACTTTATTGAAACTAGCTTGAGGCTTCGATACTCCAGAGGAATAATATATCTGATGTTCAACATGAATTTATACTCGTAGTTAAGCTATCATGGTTTTTATTCAAAAATATTGTTTCGTTAAGAAAAAGTGAAATTCATTCAACCAAATACACTTCTTTAAAAGTACGTTAGGATTTTGATATGAATCAATACTGTTAGTTAAAGTATCTTGTTATTTATTAAAAAAAGGGTATTCATAAAACCAAAGACACTTACACAAAAACTTTGCAAAGCAAATTAGTTTGTTGCTGCCTACCTGCGCATGTCCAAAATGATGGGCTAAAACGATGTGTGAGTAGTAATTAATTTGGCTTTGAGAGTTGGGAAACGATGTGTCAGTAGTAATTAATTTGGCTTTGGCAGCTGGGAGGAGGAAGTTGGTTAAACATTTTATAAATAGTTTTGTTTAATTTGTCTTTGAGAGTTGGGAGGAGGGAGTTGGTTAAACATTTTATAAATAGTTTTGTTCAATTTTATTGAAATGAAAGGGATAATGTTTTTTCAGTTAAATAGTCATTATTATATTTTTATTTAAAAAATAGATTCAATGCATTTGTATATCTAAATTAAATAATTTTATAAATATATATATTTACATGTTTAACCATTACAACTATTTTCGAATAAAAAAATTACTTAAAAAATAATCTAAAACCAAAATGTAGAGTGTTCAAGTAGTCTTTGTGGGGATTTATCTAGTAAACACGTTATAATGTAATGTATCTTTACATCTAAATTATACATTTTTATCATTATATATTTACAATTTCAATTTCAATTGAATAAAATAATTACAGAATGAGCACAACATTTAGGAAGGAATACATTTGTATGAAAGTTATCTTTGATTTAATTAGATACACATTATACACAATAATTATTTATGAAAATCTTACAAGAGTATGGGTTTCATGGCTAAGAAATTTTGTAGCAACAGAATTTTCTATAGCTAATGTCTTAGAGCAATAGTTATTGCGGGGACATTGCCACCTCGTGGCTCTTGTTTATATATATATATATATATATATCATATGGTTATATATATATATTGGTATTGTGATTTTATATTTCGTTGGTTTAGGAAACCATCATCATTAACATGGTTAAAGAGTTTTATTAAATATATTTAAAAAGAGTTAAAACGTGTTAAAGAAATATTTGAAGTGTCTAACTCGTCATCACTTGAGATATACTTTTGGAGCTTAAAAAGAGAGTAAATCGATTTATTGGAAAAATGCTATTTGGGTAGGAAGATGTTGTTGAAACATTAGGGCACTCGCACGAACTTGGTTCCACTTTTTAGTGCCACTTAAGAAATTAGAAACGCACTTTCGAAGTGCAAATCAAGAATGCATATGCGTTATTGATGGTACGTTCGGAATAACCCGAGCCCAAACACAAGGCTAAGGTTCATAAGGAAGTATCGCATATGTGATATTGAAAACTAAAACGCATATGCAATATTGAAAACTAAAAAAAGAAAGCAGAGGCCGCAGGCCTCAAATTTATCATTTGCACAGTCGAGGATCGGGAGAGCGAAAAACCGCGTGGGCGAAATAACGCAGAGGTGATTTGTGTTTTAGCTTTTGGAGGTCGAGTTCGAGGTCAAGTTGGAGGTGGATTAGCTCCAATGGAAGGTAAATTGTCTTATCCATTTCAGTTAGTCTTCAATTCTTTATTGTTTTCCATAATTTCATAGTTTTTATAATTATTTTAAACAAATTTAATAAAAAAAATTGAATGAAATCAAAGAATGATTAAGTAAAACAACTTGTATTTTTTTGTTTAATTAAAACAAGAGATTTTGCAAAGACCTTGGATCGAATTGGAAATCATTTTTCCCTTTTTATTATTTGTAGTCTTTGCAAAGTTGGTCAATACTATTATTAACTATTTAGTTTATAATAGGAGTTCTTTTTGAACTTCAATCCATAACAATTAACTATATTTCAGTTTAAAAGTAATGATGAAGCTTGAAACATGATGAATAGATTGTTATTCATACTTGAAATGGTATTTGTGACAATTGTGAAAATGACACTAATTAGTTTGACTTTGATTTCTTAGTAATTTGCTTGTGTATATGTGAAGGTTGTACTCTAATAATGTAGAATGCATATCATAGTGTGCTAGTCACTTTACAATATAGGGAAATTTGTTTTTGTTTTTATTTTTTGTTTTGTAGATATTAAACTCAAAATTGAGATAGAAATAGAAATCAATGATTAAATCAAATATTATGACCAAGATCTCTAATACCATGCCATAAAAGTGTTCAATTATGCCTAAGAGCTTTCTCCTCCAACAAACCTCTAGGGTTTCCATTAGAAGTGTGTAAGATATCACTTTTATACACATCCCATGAGACATTTGTTTAGGAAGATAGCAATTGTCAAAGAATGAAGCTTGTCGCCAGTCTCTAAATCATTGACAAAGTAGCATTTAAGTCAACTTGATCCCTTCGTTTATGGTTGCACAAAAGATCAAACATTCTATCGTATGTATTTTTGTCTCTACTAGTGTCTAAATCTGATTCGAAGGAATTAACCTATCAACTGTTGTTGTGTGTTGGAGGAGTGTTGGAAAGTTTCAACTAGTGTGTTGAAAAGCAGATTATTGATGCTGGTGTCTTTGCAGATATGTGCATCTCCATTTGTATCTCTTCAAACACATGCAATGTTTAGTTCTCCATTGAGACTAAGTTGAGGAAAATTATTTCTTTTGGAAATGAAATGGTGGATACTTTTAGTTTGTAAACAATGTAAGTTCAGATTCCTTGTCCGGTTTATGTAAGGATACACGATTGTTATAGTAGAAGTGTCAAAAAAATATTCCTTGCATTCATTTTAGAACCGATTATTAAGGTTCTTATGGTTATTGTTCTCAGTAAAAGAAAAAAAACTAAGATTTTTGGTTCTAATCTTATTGGCAGTATTAATATGTAATTTCGACTGCACTGACAATGCATGATTACTCATGATAACCTTGATATTCAATAAAATATTTTGGGTTAGAACCAATGCAAATTGCAGTAAGCACTCTCCTTTTTGAAGTTCAATCTACATTGAGTAAAGAAACGAACCGCTCGCCAGTCACAGTTGCATCGAGTTGCCTCTTCCCCTTTTGACATTGAAGACCAATGTGGAGACTGATTGTGGAGATAGTGGAGGTATTTTTTTGTGTGTGTACATGGAGGTATTTGTTTTTATGTCTACATGGACGTATTACTGGTGAATGCATTGGTGTGGCTCCACAGTTGGCTGCATATTTGAATTTTAGGGGATTCATTTGGTGTATGGGATTGTTGTGTGTGAGCTGCGTCCAAGAACCATAGAAATTTTTGCTTGACACTGTTGTGTTGTGCGTGAGCCTAGTCACTAAGGATATATGCATATTTGGTGTGAAAAAAGGGTGAGGTTCTTCACCAGTGACTCTTGTTCGCTCCTTGTGCTGAGGTTTCTAGGCTTTTAGTGACATCAGTCCTACGTGAGGCTAGGTGATATTGTGGTGAAAGATCATATTGTTGGCAATGGACAAATTCTGGTTTTGAAAGGTTGTTTGTCGGAAAATATGTGCACATTTTCTAGAAGTATTGGTTTGGTTTGAAGAAAATGAATATTTATGATTATTTTCAAATAAATGCGTTGCACTACCAAATAAATAATATGGAGAAAGATTCACAGCACACCAGAGAAATCTTTACACACATTACAAACTTGGAGGCTGGAGAGTAGATAACATTTCCATATGAATGGAATTAAAAACCAACCGGACCTGACCAGTTCTTTCACTTCGTGGGACTTCCTTCATTCTAAAGTAATAAATATTTAATTGTAGACATCAGAGACTTGATCTGAGTAATACTATTAACAATGTCCTTAACTTGTGCTATATACTATTAAATTGCAATGAACTAATTTGGAGAAAACTGTATCATATAGAATGAACTTGGGAGCAAACCAAACAAGAAAAGTTTGCTATTAACTTGCATTGAACCAATTCAGAGAGAACTATATCGTATTACCTTGCAATTAAACCAATCTGGACCTTTGTCAATTTGGAGTGGAATTACTGGAAGGAGACCCAAAAAATTCTATGAACATGTGATCTAGTTGAGGCGAATCTCCTTGAGCTCCCTCATTGCACCTGCAAAACAACACATGCGAACATAAGGAAATTTTTTTTTTATAAATCAAATGTTAATTAGTCAAAATATTGAACACACGAATAACAGTACACATACCAAATGCCTCGAAGATCAATATGAGCATGTTAGTGTTGATATCCACATCCAAAGTGAAAACCACTAGAGTAACCTGGCTATGGCCTTTTGGGTCGGGCGAGAGCCCAACACGAATGGTGTACTGTGCTCATATGGATTTTCCTCGTACAATCCCTCGTGATAATACCGATTGTGTTGGTGGAGTAGGTAGATTCAATCATGGTCATCTCCATCGCCATTGTCATGTCATTCTCATCTCCATCTCCTTTTTATTTTCTTTTGTGAAACTCTTGGATGTCTGTTAAGCCTGCTTTCATTCATTGCACCCACAACCAACAACATGAGAAAGGTAAAGCAACAACCGACCAAAATAAAAAGAGAAACATGCTAGGTTAAATAAGAAAACAACAAAAAGGTTAGGCCAGGCACTTACATGTGAAAGAACAAGGCACTCATAATTGGTTTAATTAGTTAATAACGACTTGTGTCAACCCTTATCCCCTACCGCTAAGTGTTGATGGTGTCAAAATATTAAGCTAACATTCGACTGAGTTGAGTTTAACTAATCTAATCTAGACCTTAAATTTTGACAGTATCACTTGACCCATCTATTAAATTTGCAGTACATATGAGAAAACTGGAGCACATATGCAAATTTGGGTGATAAATTAATGTTTAAATTTTGAATTGAATTTTAATTGTGTGCATGCGATGGTGGTGTTGGTATCATCAGGCACCTTAGCAGCGGACATGATTGCATACATTGGGTACAAGGGGAATTCTCACACTCAATGGCTGAAAATTTGCAACAACTGTGATCGGTTATGCCACCATACGACTGGCGATATAGTTATTTTGTTGGTTGGAGACCTAATATTTATGGTACTCACGATCATGTCTATTTACAGTATTTACAGATGTGCAAGTTGTGCTTGTTGATGGAAGTGAGTGGGAATAGTGTTTCTTTTGTTGTATATGTAAAGTAGGGGGGTCTGGGAAGAGGCCTTGTAGACTATATGTAATTCAGGACTGTGTCTATATTGGGACATAATATATGCAAACAAGATCATTAAAAACAACCTTGAACCCGTACCATGAAAAATATCTCAAAGCCCAAACATGAGCATTAAAAACGACCCCTGAACCCGAATCATTAAAAACCTTAGAGAAACACAAAACCCACATTTCAACACAATTAAAGTTTTGTTGAGCCAAACTAGCCCTCAAAAAATTTCCACGTGGATAAGTAAATGTTTTCATTTAGAACCAAAATGTGTACATATCCTATATTCGAAAGAACCAACAGAAGCAACACTTCTCTCACAAGCAATAACAACAATCATAGCAGATCTCGCTCAAGGAAGATGCTGGCGGGACTTCACATACCGAGAAATGCAGGTCTTCATGTGACACTCAGTTGAATATCTTGACACTTAGACCAATTTGATATGCTTGGACATAATGAATTAATTTCCAGCACCACGGTTGTCTAATCCTCCAGATCACAAATTTGGAATATTAATTGGGATCTTGAAATATGAAATATTAAAATAGGTATTGTTTGCGAGGAGCATTATAGCAGCATTGTTGATATTAGCGGCACTGCCAGGTTCTGGGACACAGGAACCCAAGGCAACGCCATCTGACCAGACCAATAATAAGCTTAAAAAATAGACATGTAAGAAACTAAAAAAAATAAAAATAAAAAATAATAAACATTCTTAGTCTAACTTCTATGTTTTTTTTTAAATTACTACAAATTGCTCCAAATAATCGCCCTGAGCGATTCATATATATCCCTTGTCGGGGCCATACATATTAGGATTTAAAACTCAATATGTTTAAAAATAAAAATGATTTATTTATGAGGGATTTAAATGATGAATTAAATATATTATCTTAACGAGTAGCGAGGTGATTTACATCTTAGAATGGGGATACATTGTCACATAATGTAGTGTTATGTACAAAAAAATAAAAAGTAATTAAAAAGCATGTATGCTCGTAAAATAAAAAAAATTAAACCAAATAAAAAGTAATTATAAAAATCTATGTTAGCTCATAAAATAAAAATTTAAAACAAATAAAAATGTATTAAAAAAATCCATTTGGATCATATAATAAAAAAATAAAAACCAACATAGATCCATCTTAAACCCAGATTTATCAAGCACCAAGATGGATCAAATTTCTCGAGGCGCAAATTTTTTCTGGACATGTTAAAAAAAATTACACCTCAATAAATTGGATCCCTCTTAGTGCTTGATAGATCTAGATTTAAGATGGATGTATGTTGGTTAAATAAGGACAATATTGAATACCTCTATCATATTTTTATCACAAGTCTCTCTAATACCATTAATAAGTTCTCTATCATGGTGTCATGTAGAAAGGAAAATAGAGCAACCAACTCTTGTTATTGATAAAGAGTGCAAGCATGCTAGAAAATCCATTAGGGATGCTTCTAACGATCCTTAAAATTTGACAAGATATAATTACAAAGTCATAATTGAAAGGAGGAAAATGCACTATATAAATATAAAACAAGAGAATCATTTACACCTCTTTAAGGTAAATCCTATGAAATTTTGGAGGCAAATTCTAAATCATAAAACTAAAGAACACAATATGATTCCTTTGAAATCCATGTTAGCTGATAGAAAAAAAGAACTGCATAAATCCATCTTAGACTGAGATTTATCAAGCACCAAGAGGGATAAAATTTCCTGAGGTGTAAATTTTTTCTAGACTTGTAAAAAAATTAAGATTAACAAAATTACACCTCAAGAAAGAGGATACCTCTTAGTGCTTGATAGATCTAGATTTAAGATAGATCTAGGTTGGTTAAATAAGGACAATAATCAAGACCTCTATCATAATTTTATCACAAGCCTCCCTAATACCATTAATAAGTTCTCTATCATGGTGTCCCGTAGAAAGGAAACCAGAGCAACCAACTATTTCTATTGATGAAGAGTGCAAGCGTGTTATAAAAGCTATTAGGGATGCTACTTACGAGTCCTTAAAATATAACCAGATATAATTACGAAGTCATAATTAATAGGAGGAAATGTATTATTTAAATATAAACGAAGAGTATCTTTTGCACCTCTATAAGATAGATCCTAACAAATTTTGGAGGCAAATTCTAAGTCATAAAACTAAAGAAAGATTTATGACTCGAATTCCTATCTTAAAAATATTTATGAATCCCCTTAAGTCATGGACAACATTCAACCCTTTCTATAGAGGAATAAGTTTTCTCTTTAGAAGACATAGAGTTTGGGGTTAAGTGGATCACAAAAGGGAAAGCTAAGGACTTTGAATGATTCCAAGCGTAAATCTTAAGAACTGGTGGGCCTATCCTCATTTCTCACATCCATAAGCTCTTTCAATTAAGCAATCAAGAAGTGTTTTCCTAAACCCGGGACCAAAAGCCTCATTGTTTGTATTTTAAAAGTGGTGATAAAAATAATCCATTTAATTATAAGACCACTATATATTTAAAAGTGGAGATAAAAACAATCCATCTAATTATAGGACAATTATGAGTATCCCACTTTTAACTAAGTTATATGGAACTATTTTGGAAAAAAAGATCAACATATGGCTAGAAACTCATGGAAAAATATATAAAGGCCAAGTAGGATTTAGGAGCTACCATTTAGCTATGGACCACCTTGTTACACTTAGGACCATTGTTGAGGAGTGTTGTAATAATAAAACCAATCTTTTGTGCCACCTTGTTGAATTTAGACAAAAACTTGACATAATGCCCAGAACCAACCTTTGGAATATTAAAAGAGTTAAATGTTCCTTTCAAGTTGACAGTTGTTGTGATAAGGTTGTATGACAAGGTTATTGAAAACTTTAGTAACTCTGAGGACTTCTTAAAAGAAATTAATTGTAATATAGAAGTCAAGCAAGGTTTTTTTTTGTACCCTACCCTTTTTGGTATATACATTGATAAGCTAGAGGGTTGTTTGAAAGACAGAGGTTGCGTTGCCACAACTTTGACTAATATAGTTATCATCCTTCTTCTTTACATTGATGATATTGTTTTTATAGTGAGGAGTATCTTTGACCTTGATAAGAAACTAAAAATATCAAGGATTTTTTCTCTAACCAGATATGACTATCAACAATGACAAAACAAAGGTTATGATGCTCAAATCCCAAAATGTATGACTACAACAACTTGGAGGAGGTGACTTCATATAAATATATTAAAATCGAGCTTCATCACAAACTTAACTAGAAATATCACACTGAGAAAAGGATTAATGGAGGGTGGAAAGTTTATATGGAAATGAAAACAATTATAAATCAATTGACTTTTGGTTTTGGGATAAGATGAAACTCCTCTTTAAGACTCTCTTCACTCATGATATTTGATATGGGTGTGAATTTTGGGGTTCCACCATCTCTAGAGATTCATGGAGAATGATAGAGAAATTCAAAAAGTGCTTTATAACATATAATCTCAATATTAAAGGAAATACACCATTTTCTATCCTCCTCATAGAGGTGAGACTTTGCCCCATTTATAGCATGGTTATGACTAGGTACTAAATGTACAAGAATAAAATAAACAACATGAAATACAAGAAACTTCTTAATATTGCTTCATACTCTAGGAAAAACAACCTACAACTTAATCAAGGTTGGCATAGACATGCCATGTCTTGGCTAATTCATTGGGAAGTTGAGGACGAGATAACTCTACAAAATAGTGATAATATCAAAAGTATCATTACATCTAAATTTAAGGAGAATTTGTGGTGTAATAAAGAATTAGATGATAATAAAAAATTAAAATACTATAAGGAGGTGAGCATCCCTAGTCTAGAAGATAAAAATACTCTCTCTATTCTAGCTAGAAAAAAAGAGAAAACTAACATTATTAAAATAAGAACAAACTCTCACAAGATCCATAGTGAAACAGGGCACTGGATAATTCGTAAAACTTCATGGGATGAAAGAAATTGTCATCTTTGTGATTGTAAGAGGGTTGAAGATGAGAATCACTTTCTCATAGAATGTCTTGCATACACCAACATTAGAGTGAAATTTCAAAATATATGCTACAATATTGACCTTCTTAATCTTCCAACTCATCATAACTATGGTTATTTAGGATTACTTCTCTTAAATATTTTCGAGCATGGAGATAAATCCTAAAGCAAACCATGTGAGTCCTTACCTTTTTAAAGTTTCAATAAAACAAATTTGGACTTAGTGGATGTTAATAACCATCATTATCATGATCATTATATACATATACATATACATGTACATTTACATATTGAATCAATTTGATGACAAAACATTATGTGCCAAGGAGAAAGGGGAAATTGAAACTTCAAATATTGAGTAGACTTGAGTACTAGGTGTGGAAAGAAGAAAAGTGTGTCTAATGTGTTTACACTGCAAAGTTTAACCGTGAAAAAAAATGTCTAGGTAATTTCTATGAATTTATATTTTATGAATGACTTTATTTTCTTTACAATCAACTTAAATTTTTCTATTTTCAATTTTAATTTCTTTAAGAAATATACAAGTAGTTCATACAATCCAAATGGAAAGAATTGTAAATAATTTAGGTAGTTTTATGGGTTAAATGTGCAATAGAGTAGATTAGTTAAAATCTATAATTGTAAGTATAATTCAACCATTCATGAGTTTATATTGAGATAAAGTTGGGATTTATAACATCAACAAGGGTTTATCTATGGTATTTTGAACCTTTCTCACTTTTTAGGGTTTTTTACCCTTTTGGTGAGAAAGTGGGGATAAACCATAAGGAATGCTCATTATCCATTCATTTATGGAAAAGAATAATGGTGTTTTACACCATTTTTTGTGGAAATACAATTGTGAAGGTCAAAAGTAAGGAAAATATGGTGGGAATATGATGTATGTATATGGTTTAGACCATGGAGAGCTAGCTGAACACTTTTTAGTGTTAACAGATTGCCCCTAAATGTGTGAGGGAAGGAGCTCATCGTATGGCTGATAGACATCATAGGATCATGGGAATAATGGTGAAAATAGTGGAGAGACTGGAGAGACTCGCGGAGAAGTGGAGTTTCCTCGTTCAAACTATGATGGTTTTTGTTTTTTTATTGGTTCTCAAAAAATGGATGAGATACATATAATGTGTGACATGTATATGGACGAGGAAGGCATACCCATGCTCGTAACAATGTCGAAAGAATAAATAATGGGATCAAAGCTCAAACATGGGAGGCGATCAATAGATATACAAATGATGATACATAATGGTGGCCTCAATGGGAGGTTGAATACAATGTTGGTATGAAGAACTGATACATAGAAACAATGACGTTCTCATGGAATGCAATCTCATCACAACTAATGCTTTTCTAGATCTGGACGTGTACATAACTGGAGGGACTTAATGAATGAGAGTCAGAATCTCTGTGGTACAATATATAGCATCAAGTACTAGAGATACATGGAAGCATAACACTGGTATATCCCAAACAATGTCACCAATGTAGCCCGAAAATTATAAGGGACATGAGATTGTATAGGTCCCATAGGTAGACTCACCAATGCGCTAGATTCAGGTGACAACCAGGGTATTCGACCAAATAATGAACATACCAATACCCTGTACGAATCTTAACGGTGCAATGATGTAGCTGAAGTCCAGCACGTGAGACACAACCAACTTGAAAGTCACTAATGACTTCTTTTAAGTGGTCCAAGGAACTCATCAATGAGGGATATGAAACTAGGATATAGGGACCTCTGGGTCTATCCTCTGGAATAGATGTGCTGACATCAACAGAGGGAGACCTGCAACTAATCAAGGCAATGGTTTTTCCTTGACTAGATGCATGAGGGGGATAACCAAAGATGTGGAACAATATGGGGAATGACACACTGAATGGGGAAACAAGGGCAGGGGAGTACAGGGGACTCAAACTTCTTTTGTTCAGAGTATGACAACAGGGATGACCTGATAGCAAATGAAACTGACTCAAGGGAGAGGGATCATAGTTGTAATACCAGAAATATAACTGCAATGGGAAATACTGAGGGAGGTAATTGGACTAGTGGTATCCAGGGGATCCAAGGAAGGCTCATCGCATAATACTATGAACAAAAGTGACCCAATGGGGGGAAGATTCGATATTGTGATATCATATGTGGTGGCGCCTAAAGACACTGTTTTGGGCCTTCTTCATGGTTTAAGGAGCATGAAGAAGGGATATAAGTAAGCTTGATATGACACGATCTCGTGGATTTTTAGCGAGCCCAAGAAAGTAAATGCTTGATGGTGTTTTCATTTTTAGAGAGTTTAAAACAAGAAGAAGACTCCAGCGAGGTCCCTTTTCGTTAATAATCTCCTAATACCGAAAAAGAATAAAAGTATACAAAGGAGGGTTATCCCAACCTTTGGGGGAAGGGATACTTCATTTACCATTGCTAGTCCAATCAGGCCAGAAAAGGTTAAACCTATACTGACTGGACGGTCGTTCAAATACTTTTACGAGCATGAACGAAACCAAGTTTGCTTGGCAATATTTTCTTTATGAGAAGGCTGGAAAAGAGCTTAAAGACAACCCATAATGAGATTTTTCGTAATGAGATTAAAGACAACCCATACTAAGGGAAACGTTCCTAGCTTGAAGGTTCTAGGGTGATCCTTTTCTTTTAATAGTCTATGTGGTCTCAAAAAGGAAATAAACGAGGCCACATAGGCGCCCTTTCAAATACTTTAATGAGCGTGAAAGGAAGCAAGCGTGCTCGACAATATTTTCATTCTTTTAGGAGTAAAAAAAGAGCTTAATAGAAACTCTGTAATGGTCAATCAGGCAAGGTGGAAGTTTTCAATGGATGGAAAGAGGTTATGTTGTGAACATGGCTGGTAGGAATAACTGAGGAACATTGATGGGGCCTCCCTGCGAGACGATGGATGGCGGTATAATAAGGCCAAATGTGTAGTATGGATGGAGCGGAGGGATCGTAAACATGCCAATACATACAGGGGATGATTCGTGTGATGGAACACAAATCAAGGTGACTCCAAGAAATGGCCCAAAGAAAGTAGGGAGGGAGGCAGTTTAGTACAGGTCGTCTCTTCACCCTGGAGATTTTTGCACAGTGGTGGCAGCTTTGTATCCTCATAGAGGAATATCCATACGTGGGCATGGACTAACGTGGAGATCCAGAGAGACCTCCCCGTAATCTAAAATTGTAGTCTAATATCGATGTACTAGAGACACTCTAACTCATAATTATGATCATTTTTTTTAATATTATCATTCAAGTGATTTTGACTAGATTTTGAAACAAATTTAAAAAGTCTAGTCTTCCATGTTGTTTACCTTGTTCCCTTAATACAAAATATGCAGTTATAACCATACTCTTAATATTAAAAAAGCTTTTATGACAATAATATAAGAAGTATATTCTCTTTGAATTTAATTTTAAAATTATGTAATTAAATAATTTTCAATAAAATTGAATTTTGTGTTAGATTGATTTTTAAAAATTGATTTTAATTATTAAAAGTATCTTTTTACACACTTTTATTTAATCATTTTTACTCTAGTTAATTTGTTATGTCCCCGCCTGAGGGGATATATATGAATCGCTCAAGGCGATTATTCGAAGTAATTTGTTGCAACTTTAAAAAATCATATAAATTTTCCTATAGTTTGTATTAAATTTATTTTGGGAATTATTTAAATACTGATTTATCTTGCTTTTTATTGGTTTATATAGGTGACGTAGGCGTGGGACTTTGTACCCCAAGACCCGGCGGCGGGCTAACGTCAACAGCATTAACTTTTCATTTTCCGCATTGTTCTGTCCAATGCTCTGATTGTTCTGCCATCTCTGTCAGTCTTTGCTCCAGTGCCGAAAACAATTTTCAGGCTTATAAATATTTGTTTTCTTTGTTGGTCTTTGTTTAG
>LPNX010132339.1:102399-139310 GCA_001517045.1 Pseudotsuga menziesii | reverse complement strand
ATTTATAACATATAAAATATTAAATAGAATATAAAATAGCGCATCACTAAATACATTAATATCAAAATGTGTTAAATATTGTATAAATGTATTAAATATCATAGGTTTTTTACTTTGTTGATAATTAATGACCTCGCAGCAAAGCAATGATACTTGTTGCAACCATTAGCCATCTCTGCCACCGACTGCCATGTATACTACCATGCACTCAGTCGCACACCTGCACGGCCCTGCACTTGCCACTTGCCATGGAATATGAGAAATTCTTTGCATGGAATATGAGAAATTCTTTGCAGTTCCCATTTAATTACTTGCCTCTGAGATGGGAAGAACGCAATGGATACCGGTGGTGGTTTGCAACACCGTTGGATTGGGCTATGTCCAATGGATTTGTTGAGGTTGCCATTAAATTGCTCAAACTGGATGCGCCCTCTCTCATGAAAGATCTCGCATCTCTCACACGAATCCGTCACCTGGAAGATCTTTGGGATGACAAGTGTCGTTTCACGGATGCAGCCAAAGCCCGTGGATTCATCGCCAGGGAGCTAATTCTTCACGAATGGCATGTAAATTCCAACTCTGTGATCGAGGCCGGCTACGGCCCTTGGGCTCTCTATACTGCCGCTGCAGCAGAAGATTTAGGGATTGTCCAGAGACTGTTGAGGAGAAAGCCGCAGCTGGTTTTCGGTGACAAGGAGTTTGGCCTAACAGACATGCTCTATGCAGCTGCCAGAGGAAATAGCTCGAAAATATTCAGAGAAATCCTGTGTTTCGTTAACGATGATTATCATTCTCGGTGTTTCAGATCGAATAATAATAATAATCAGATTGAGTATTGCAGGGGAATGGGTATAGATGTACCATTTGAAGTTATGAACAAAGCCCTTCATGCTGCATCGAGAGGAGGAAGCGTGGTGATCTTGAGAGAGTTGGTAAAGCAGTGTAGCGGCCTTCAGAGCCATCATCGTCTCAATGTGGTGATTTGGTGCAAAGATAGCAGAGGTGGAACTACTTTACATTCTGCTGCTAGTAGAGGCCATCAAACCAACCGATCTGATCTTTAACAGTGGTTTGTGTTTTGGATGCAGAGTTAGAGACAGATGTTGTCAAAAATGCTGAGGGTGAAGAGAGAAGGATGATAGCACCTCAAGAAGCTTGCACTCGTATTGCAGATGTAGTGCAGGAAGTTGTAACGAATATGGAAGCTGTTGCAGAGGTGAAATATCATGTTTTCAAAAAAACACGTCCTAAATTAGATATGTGTGATAGGGAACTTGAAGACAAAAGAAACACATAGAGGAACTGGAAGATATTGCTGGCTTAAAACAGGCTGAGGCAGATATGTTCTAACTCAAGGTTGATGAAGCAAGACGAGAGGCTGACAGGCTGTAGCGTATTGCCCTCACAAAGTCTGAAAAAGCAGAGGAGGAATATGCTAGTAGATACCTTAAATTTGAAAAAATCAACTTCAGGAACATTCACGTTTACAGGCTGACCCATTCCAAATGCTCATGCTGTGCAAAATTTAAAATACAAGATTTGCTAAAAAATGTATATAATGTTCCCAAGACAGAGCCAAAGGGTCAAACAGATCATTCTGGATGGATTCCTTATACTAAGGAGTGAACTCTCATGAAATGTTTATTTGAAAGGAAGACATTTTAGTGGGATTTTAATAAGCATGACCTCAGTTGTCCCTTTTCAGGGTTGCCCAGTTTTTTGAATGGAAGCTGAAACAGAGTATGTATCTTATAAATTTTAAAAACATTTATTAGTGATATTTGACGCAGACAGAAATACATAAATAGATAGCTATGTGGGATATATAACCCTACTTGCGGCTGGAATTTCACATTGACATCTCTAAGCTTTACGTTTTTAGAACTCTTAGCATGCATAATATCTTTGGCCTACAAATAATTTTTTTTTTCTTCTGTTTGAATACACAGGCACTTGGGATTTTCATTAATATATAGAATATTGTCCTGATATTTTTAGGGAGCTCTTATTTAATATAGGACACTAAATAAACTAATAATTAGAGAGTCTAGCCGGAGCTCTAAGAGCTTTTGTATAGCATGGTCGGGTAAAGATAATACCTTGCCACGACCCAAGGGGTGAATATAATTTGAACTGCATATTGTCTTTCTTGTGTTGATAAATCTGTTTCCGATATTTAAGAGATGTGATGTAATATGATGTATGTTTGACAATCATCAGACAAAAATACTGGTGCCTTATGGAAGGATGGAGATAGGGGCAGGACATTGGATGTTTAATAATTGGCTTTTCTACTATGAGCTTTATTTATGCTTCCGAGGATATTTTCAACAGGGTGTCATAAAATGTGGACTTCTAAGTTTTGTTTTTGGCCAAATTTGTTTGGTTTTGGCCAATGTATAAAATTCTAAAATATATTGTTATTCAATAAAGCTAATGTACTAAATATAATTCTCATTTAACATTGTTTTTGGATATAATATTATCTTTATATAAAAAATAATAATTATAATATATATTGTTATTCAATAAAGCGAATAAAAGTTTTTATTATTATTATTATGTTGTGGGATTATAATAAATCCATTTTATATAGTTGGCATCAACTTACACCATATAGTCAGCACTTGCCATATTATTATTTTTATTGAAGGTTTCTTACTTGATAGTGGTTGAGAATTGAGATAGCATTTCAAAATTTCCTTGAAATTGATGCATAATTTTTCATCCCTAATTACAATAGCTATTAAGAAATTGATGCATAATTTTTCATCCCTAATTACAATAGCTATTAACATTGGCGGGGACACTGCCACCTCATGGCTCTTGTTGGATAAATAAATTTACTCAGTTGATAGTATTGGACTCCGTTTAATTAAGTAGCTTTCCTCTTTACTTCTATTTTTTTTTATCATTATGAAATTAAAAAAAATAGTAATAATAATTAATAAATCATAGCGAAAATTACGATGAGTCAAGATGAATATTTCCATGAGGCGTACAGGGAAGGTCTCGGTCATCTTAAAGTAAAGTAAGGATGTCCACACTATTAGGTTTGGATACCAAACCTACGTGGCCTAACATCTGGTAATTGTACGAAGCGGCAACAATTTAATTCCATGTCTGACAAGAATGATCTGGGGTAAATCATTCCCCAATGCCCACCAGACCTGAATTTTAATAATAATAATGCTTTCTCTAATACCTAAATTTTAATAATAATACTAATTGCCATTGAAAGTACTTAACACAATCATTTCAACGAACAACAGGCTTCAGTTATGTTGTTTTTTTTGCAGAGGAATAAGGTCACCATTTTCTTTAATATATCTATCATAAGTCTTCACAATATATCTATCCCAAGACTGATGGCAGGGACAGTGGCAGTTGCAGGGGCATAAGATGAAAGAAATGCTATCATTAGGCTACTCCACAAAATTTATGCTATTTGCTACTAGTAAACATATTATTGGCAATGATTCTATATGCAATTCATTTGGAAAAGAGGAAACCGACATAATAATTCATAGTTCCCACATTTACTAGGAATGGCATTCAAGAACAATGGGATTGGATCTCATTGCTTTTAAAATCAGTATTCCCATGCCTAGAATGCCTTTCTGTATTTTCCATGATGCTTTCTCGATTGGTGTTTTACATCAATTCTTTTAAACCAAATACAATTATATATTTGTAAAAAATACAACAATCATCATTGGAGAGCTATATTTTAAGACCCTTTATGGAGGGCTTTTAAAAGCCAATAATCCTCAACCATTTTTACAATTTTACACAAGGTGAAATCCATTCATTTATTGATGGAAGGTGATAAACTTAGTGCATGTAGAATCGTCATTAAATACTCTATCTAATGATAATACATTATTTTCTCAAATTTTATTTCATATTATATTTTTAATTTATTTTTTCCAATATTTAAAAAAATTATCCCAAAGTAGTAAAGGGCTAAAATGGAAAATATGTCTTGAAAAGCTTATATATACAAAAAAAACTATAAAAAGAAATGTGTGCATTTGTTTGTGTTTCCTCTTCAAAACATTATTTAAATTTAATTTCCAAGGACAAGCATTTAATTAAATGCAAATTTGATGCATTAAATGTCATTAATATTTTTTGAAATAATATATTTATAAAGATAACACAATTTTGCACAACTTAGTGTTTTTACTACATGTCAAAATTCACTTGTATATGAGCTTCAAGGGCTTCAATTTAAAAAATATGTAAAATATCAATTTTTCATTCCACATTTCACTACAAAGTGAACACATATTCATGGATTCACCCGTTCTTCCATATCAATTTATTTGATTTTGGTAGGTTTGATAAAACCTTAATACGACATATTTAATGTCATATCTAGGAATATAAACTTCATTTTGCTTGCATTCACCCTTCTCGTCTTCACCATGACCTTTAGATTCATCACTTCCTTTCTTATCATCATCTTCTCTTGCCTTTTTGTTTTCACCACCATCCTTCTCCCCACCACCATCATTTTATCCACACCACTAACACCTTCTTTTCTTTCCCTCCTTTCTTTCCCAATCCTTCATGTCCCCTTTCTACTTGTCTCCATCATTCTTATGTATAATTCTTGGTCTTTCTATAGAGATAGAATGGTTCATAGCTATTATTATAAGTAGTGAACATTTGGATCATATGTAAGGATTAGAGTGAGTTATACATATTTTGTTTGTCTTGGGTTGGCTAGGAGGGAAACTATGGGATTTGGAATCCAAGCAAATAAAGCCTTTCTTTTGCTTGAAGCTTGTAAATTACATGGTAGAAATCATGTTGGACATAGTTAAGGAATCCCTACCTTATATGTGGGTTGTTGTGAAACAAAATTGCAGCTAATCAAGTAGGCGAGCATATATCCTCCCTGTAAGCCATATCTTCTCTTCAAAGGTCAAGTTAATACACTACACTAAAGAAGAAAAATAACCACCATTTAACTTCTTGCTAAGTTTCTAATGTTGTGACATACACTACAAGGAAAATGCCTTTTTGCGAAGGTATAACAAATGCTACTCTAAAAAGAGCCCAAATATCTGTTTATAGTGGAGGTCACTACCAGAGGCGAGCGGGTGGAGGTTTTAGTGGATTTATTTTTTAGCATTTGAACAGAATATACGCACTGTGCGTATATAATGTACACACACCGGTGCTGCAACAAAAATATTGTAGCACTACGGTTGGAAAAACCACCTTGTGAAAAAAATAAATTTTGCAAATGGTGTGTTTATATTAACAATGCACCGTGGCCCCATGTAATTGAAAGCACCAATGTATAGTAAACAAATAGGTGAGAACACCAGAATACCGTATTAATTTATTATTTTTAATTTCTAACACTGGTGCAGTTATTATAGTCCACAACACTTGGGCAGTATATCCTAATTTGCACCACATAAATTCTTAAAATATCCAAATCTAAAACCATAGACTATTATTTTTTATTTTAAAATTTTATACTTGGTGTGTTAAATATAGTCTACCACACCGATATGTTATAGTTTCTAGCGCTCTATGCCAAGGTTTATTTAATTTAATTTTTACAAGTGGTATGCTTAAATGCTGCAAATGCGATGGTGCGCCATGTAGTTGAAAGCGCCAAAGTGGTAAACAAATAGTCGAGAACACTAGATTACTATTTTTTAAAATTTTTATTTACAACACCGGTGCGGTTCTTCCACCGAAGTGCACCGGGGCAATATAACCTAAACCACACCTCTTAGGGTAATAAAATTCAGCATCTAAATCATGTACTATATTATTTTTTATTTTAAATTTTTATTAGCAAATGTGTTGTATATAAGATGACACATTGATGCGTTCTAGTTTTGGGCGCACCAGAACAATTTTTAATAAAACAAAAATCTTCGCATGAAAAAATCATTTCTATCCATCAACAATGGTTTTAATCCCTGCAGCAATGTTGTTGTACTTACCCTGCTCATATGCTCTGACATTCATGCTCCACATGGAGACATTGCTTGCTTATGTTAATTTGGTGATATTTTGAATTTTTCCAAATGGTGGACAAAAATCCAAATTTGACTTACATCACAACCATACCTCCCGGATGCCAAAATGTCTAGATAAATTACTTGTTACTTCATAATTTTTGTTTTATTAAAAATTAACATTTTTTGTCCTTAATTTAAAAAAAAAACTAAAACCCCTATCCGATGCATTCGATCCGTTTGGCTCGCACCACGCACTGTGTACCCTAGGATGCATAGTTTGCGGTGCATTTAAATAGCAAGCGTATCCCACAAATGGTGTGATGTTATTATATCCCCGACAGGGGATATATATGATTCGCGTAGGTAGATTAATTCATGAGGTAGGTTCAAATTTTTTGGTTTTTCAATGTTTTTGCAATAGTTTGGAATTATTTTTCTTTTTTGCATTTTTAAATTGTGATTTAAGTTGCCTCTTATTGGTTTTGTGTAGGTGACGTCAGTATGGGATTTTGTGTCCCAAGACCCGGCGACGAGCTGATGTAAGCAACCATTATAATAATTTTGGAATTAGAACCCTATAAAATCCATTTATGTTTTCAATAGTTTTTTGGCATTAAAGCCATACTAAGTCCTGCCAATACTTGCACTTCCTCTGACAAACCTACATTGTTTGCTCTGACTTGACAGGGATTTGTGTATTCAATGCATTGAAAGTGCATGCATGCATCTACCTCCATGCAAAATTCCACATGGAGTCTATGATCATGAGGAGCTAAAGCAAGATTTATAGATTTCCGGTATTATAAATCAGTAGGAAGCGAGTTAGGACACCCTGCTACGCCTCTCTATCTGTGAACTTAGCCTAAATTCATAAAAGCATCCTGTAACTTAATATGTTAATGTTGTAGGTAATGCCGGTTGCATTATGGTTTTAGTTTTAGTTTGCCAGCCTCAGACCCATGGAGGCTTCTTGCCTTGGCATATTTGATCTGAGGTGTCTTTTAGTGTTTTAGTTGTAATTGATATTTACAAATTAGAATCATGAGAAACAAGTCTTTGCCAACATTTATAAGAAGATACACATGAGGGATATTAACAGATGCAAATTGCTTAATTACTTACTTCCTGTAGCAGACGAGCCCCCTGCACTTTGCAACTTCCGTCTATAACAAGCGCCTGTCTGCACCCAACAAGCAAAAAAAGGTAATTCACAATCTTTATTTTATATATTTGTAGATAACGCACTATGTATATTTACCTTGCCGAATGGCTCTGTATCGAGCAACACTATATCTTGGCAATTGCTCACTTAGGTATGAGGAATGCTGACTTAAGTACGAGCATTGCTGGGAAGATAGAAAATTTATTATTTAGTGAAAAAGCACTTGTTTCTCTCTCTCTCTCTCTCTCTCTCTCTCTCTCTCTCTCTCTCTCTATATATATATATATATATATATATATAAACATTTAAGCTCAGAAATCTCTTCCCTGCGAAGATCAAAATCAATCGTAACTTATTACAATTCAGTTCATCAAAGATTGTCTTCGATTTCTTCTTCATATCAAAAGCAGCTATGCGGGTTTCGAATCCTAAGCACTCCATTAGAAATAGACATTGTTGTAATCCGGTTGTGGTTCCCATTAACATGATGAATTGCATACTCGTTAGCAGTTCTGTTCCTGTTAAGATATGCATCACTATATGAATGTCCGTTCCTGTTGTGGGAGAAGTCAAAAGAGTGATGGAATGTCCAATTCTTGTATTTTTTACTTGTTCTTTAACCATAAACCTACAATATAAATAGCTTCCTTTCAGATACTTAGACAACATGACATTGAGAATGCCCATCTTAAGCAATCTACATGATTTGGAGGAAAACGGTTTTCATGTGTGCTTGAGCAAATTGGGTATGGATATCTATTTTGAGATGATGATCCTGGTTAGAAAATGGAAACAAACAAACTAAATGTGTCCTCCAACAAAGCGTTTATGCCTCTATACTTTGAATTTCTTATCATGAATAATACAATTTCCCATTATATAAAACACTGGTTATCATCAGGAAAAAATAGAGTTAGATTCCCTTGCTTCATAAATCTCATCAGAATATCCCATGATCCATCATATGCAAATTAGGTTAGCACTTATGAATTCCCTTTATTATGTTACATAGTCTCCAAATAAGCTTACAAGCTATCAACATAGCTTTTTAATGTGATAAATATACCAACAAAAACACATATGCTTGAAATACGAATAGGCATGCCACTCATGATAAACCAATAAAATACATGAAACTGCTGTTAAATTGTGTATCCCTTTCCAAAAGATTTTGCTTTCAGATAGCCCCAAAAGAGAAAATGGATAAGATGTATTATAATGTAAATTCCAATTCGAACAAATTTTTAATACATGAACAAATTTCGATTGACTTTCCAAGAATAATCAGGACTGTTGCTGAGAATAAAGTACTCTTGGAGTCCTGAAGCGGAAAAATTCAGGACCTATAATGCAACAAAACATGTTTATGATGTTGAGCAATATATAGTGAAATAAAAATCAAATATACATCATCTGATCCCTTGTTTAATATCTTGAATAATTTAGTGATTTGGAACATGGCCATCACTTTTCACCTTGAATACAAACCATCCAACTTCACAAATTTGAAGTACTATTTCAGAAGTTTCAACATGTTTACCGAAACCCCAATCCAACATCAGTAGTTCTCCTGGTTTGGGGTCCCTAACGACAATGGTTGATTACACTATGTTTAGTATTAGCCTTAGTTTTTATCCCAAGGTTAAATATACATAAGAGATACATTCCCCTATGAAAGCTACTCCAAATTCCAGCTTAGAAACATATTTCTCCAAAGATAACGCCAAGAGCAATGGTTGAGATCCCCTCCATATGATGAGTAAAATGAGCAATTACCATTTCAGAAATCAATTACCTAAATAAATAAATAAACTTTTATAGCACATTTTCCAGACCATCTCTTTAACAAATATAATGCTCCCTTTTATAATGACTATGATTGTACAATGCAAGGCTATTCCAACATATGCCAAGCAGTTTCTTCAGTGTAAATCACGTAACTACGTGCATATGAACTGGAATATATATATATATATATATATATATATCATTTTCTCATTTTCTTTTATTCAATGAATACATTAATTTTTATTTAATTAATAAATTAGGTTTTTTTAAACATAAAAACAACAACCTGCCAAAGATCAAAGAGTCGTCAAATCAAAAATACTAGTAACTTTAATTATGATTTAACTTGTGACTTTAATTAGGATTAAAAATCAAAATCTTTTAACAAAGGAAATGAAATAAACATTATCAACTATAATTATATTCACAAACAAAGTCTATTACTTTACTAAACATTATCAACTATAATTATATTCACAAACAAAGTCTATTACTTTACTAAATAGCCATGTTCATAAATATATTCCTTGTTAACTTGGTTAATAATTTCGGAGCCACCAAATATAGAACCACATTGACTCCACAAATTCTGGATAGCTTTCATACTATGAAAAGGGATTCCAAGCAATTTTCAAGTCACGATGCCTTTAAATATTCTTAAAGTGTGTCACGAAACTACAACTATGTACCAATCTCGTATAGCTTGATGGATCATAAATATTTCAAATCTTTCACTATTGGAAATCATTCTTTTAGTAGTTGACATTTGTATCGAATTGATAGTGATTCAGTTAATGATATTGGACTCAGCTTGTGCAAGTTATTTACAACAAAATGATTGTCAAGCTCATTTTAGGCTTGGATTTTCTGGTTTCACATTAAATTTTTTTCTTGTTTTATTGTGTTTGCCTCGATTTATTTTTGGAATCGGTTGTTTTACAAATTCAGATAAGTATAGATGTTTCAGAGAATTACCTTTCGAATTAAAATTGGTGGTTGCATGGTATAATAATTCTAAATTGGGAATTTTCTTCCATTTGGATCCAAATTTTAAATTATTTAGAATTACATATATATAAAACAACACAAATTAGATAAACTAAAACTATAAAAATTAGATTACGCATTTCTACTCTAAAAACACTGTGCTTGGTAGATCCCCTTTTAGATGGATCTATACTGGTTATGAACAACTAGAAAGAAAACAACTAACACTCATACACATATACTACTTCTGCTAGACCTTCGAGCACATCAACAACAACCAAAGCTAGGGTAGATAGTGTTTAGTGACTACTTTCTTTTATGCTAATTCAATTGCTTCTATCTAAACATAAAGAAAAAACAAATACCAAATTTCTGATGCAATATCGCTATAGATAAAATCGTTAATTGAGTAGAATCATGAATCATTTACTAAAAATGGAGTGTTGACATATTTTTCTTTCATATATATCAACCTGATACTTAAAAAAAATTCCACCGTAGGTGAAAATACAATTCAAGTCATAGAGCATCTCAAATACAATTCAAGTCATAGAGCATCTCCTTGGCTGGTTGCATTGGTACTTTGATTTCACTTGAAACGGATTTTATAGTGATTAGTATAATACATAGGATGTGTTCTATTTTCTGTTTATAAGTTAGTTTCTCTTTTAATAATTTTTCTTAGCATATGGATATTTCTTTTGAATTTCATTGGAATATGAACTTCACTTACTCTTGAATCCATTGGAAATAGAGAGTGAACCTGTTGGTCTAGAGAATGAGCCCGAGAGCCGTGAAGACTGCTCTTTTAGGATATGCGACCTCGAGTTGGCTACTGTGCCCTCCCCAAAACCCTAAATTGGTAACTACGTTTAGAGGACTGTGGTATGTGGATTCAGTATTGAGTTCATATGTGAAACAATCGAAGAGTTGTGACCTCTCACATCGTTGGTGATGAAGACTGCATTTTTCTTGGTGCATTGTGGAATACTATAGAGCACGATCACGATATGATTTGAAGACTACAACCACATTTGAAGCCACCTATTTGCATTACAAGATATACATGACTAAATCTTTGTATTTTATTACATAAATTTATTTATATTTATCCACAAGTCTCCTCTTTTTATTGAAATCTTATATTCCAATTATCAAAATCTTATAGTGTTTACTCATCACTTTTTCTAACATGAAGCCTTCATAGAAAATGTTCAATGATTTTATTATTTTAATTGAAACCAATATTTCAATGACTATATTATATTTCTTCAAAAACAACACACATATTAATATATCTGTACAATACACAGTTTTGAATAAGTTTATCATTAGGATTTTATGTTGTTAAGTTTATAACATAACAAGACTGTAATAGTGTGTGTTAATAATGTGGATGTAGTGGTGTTCCTTTAGTTATACTCAGTATATTTAACCAATATTAGAATAGATCATGGTCCTAAAAACTTTAACTTGTTCTTTGGTTTCGAGTTCACAAAAAAAGAAATATACGAGTCTCATGGAAATAATTTCAGCGTTCCTATGAATTAAAAAAAATGTTTAAACTTGCATGTGACAATAACTAGAGGAAATATTGTTTTTCTTTACCTATAGAGTTTTAACTAGTGTTTTTATTTTGCAACTAAATTACCATACATTTTACTTAACCCATAAATGAGTTAATCCTTCTTTTCACAATTTACAATTGATATCTCTGGTATTAAAGTCAATAAACATAAACTTTGCAATCTTGGAGCAAGGTGTAACTATATAATAAATTGTTAAGATGCTTCTTTCTCATGGCGGCTCTTCTCAGGAACTCTACATTAACAATCCCATTTATCGAAAAGATAAAAAATGATCAAAGCAGCTTTAAATGCATAAATAGACAATGCATAAATTAATGAACATTTTGAATGAAAGAAAAAATTACTAAAGCTCCATTTCATTTTCTTTTGAGTTTGTTTGTTGCATATATGTTTAAACAATTTTCATAGCTCTTTAGTTTGAATGGAAATAACAGACAATGTTATTATTGTAATTGCAGTTGTTGGAGGTTGCCCCAGAGAAATGATCATGAGGCCATTGACAAATTCATGAATGTATACAAGTGTAGTGACCAATGCTTCAAACACATTTACACAATTGTAAATTCAATTTACAAATGCAATGACATTTGAATTACAAACTTAATTCAACACATTTATAAATTCAATAGATAACTTGATTAAATTTATAATGGCAATCCAATGTACAAACTTAACACATTTATAAATTCAATGCAAACTTATTTCAATTTATAATGGCAATCCAATTTACAAGCTTAAATACATACTCTTCCATTTAATATTAATATTTTTCTTTTTCAAATTATATATATTCACAAATTTCAAAACAATCATAACCCTTCTTAATAAATAATTTATATTTATCATTTAGTATAACTAACCAACTTCTCTTATAATATGTCCCAACAAAATAAATAATTTTTTCTTATCTTTTAAATTCACCTCTTCCAAGTTGGTCAATAAATATCATACTATTTTTATTAATAATACCTGTATTGAAATTTTTTACAATTGATAAGTTTTTAAAATAGATAAATGAATGCAAATAAATGTGTTTATGGCTCTTAATCAAATTTTCCATTTTTACAATTATTGGGTTTTTAAAGTGTATAAGTTAGTGTCAAAATTAATTGAATAAAATAAGTATAAGTTAGTTGTTTATCTTATTTGGTTTTTTCCTAAGTTTTATTTTTTTAGTTGTGTAGCTTATTTGTTTTTTAGAAGTTTTATTTATTTATCTTATTTACTTTAGTCCGAGACATTGCCACGTCGCGTGGCTCTTGTTTCGTAACGCATCAATTAACTAGGTTAAAAAAATATAAACATAAACCAATATATACTAAACCAGACCTTCATGCGATGTGAAGTTTAGAGGGACAAACTCAACTTTGTGAAAGAGACTTTTTGACATAGTTACTTTTACAATTATAAGAGTACAATGTATTTCTAACGAGATTGGTTGTGAACCTATAAAGAATTAACTGTTTTTATTTTAATTGAATAAGACAAATTCCATAACAAAGATTAATATTTTTCCATAATCGAACATCTGAAACAATTAATAATCTTCATACTTATCCTAACATAGTTAAGGGGATGATACTCTTTTCAACTTGGCTAAGATCAATTTAAAAATAAGAGCCACGTGGTGGCAATGTTCCTGACATTGTCACATGTTGTTGCACATTAACTTGAAAGTTTCATAAAGATTAGCATCCTTACTTGTATCTAATCCTTCCATGATCAACAACAAATAAACAAAAACGTTTGTTTTATATATATAATTTTTTTAGGTTTTATTTAAACTTTAACAATGTAAATAGGTTTGGCACATGCCAACAATTATGTTCTTCCCAACATTGAGATTCCTTCCAGATATTCTGCATTGATTCTACCATCAAAGTTGTCTAAGGCTTCTAGGATAGGGAGAAAAACTACCCACAACATTTAGGTCATCAAGATACAAAAAAATCTCACAGATAATCCTACTAAAAATCCTAAAATCAACATTGTTGGACTGGCTCACATAGTTGGCCCTCAAAATAGCGCATTCAAGCTTCTTAAAAATCCAAATCCTTGGCAAACATGAAATCCCATCCTCCAATTTCGATGCAAAGCAATAGGAACTTGAAAACAAACTTAGGGAAAACAACCCTATATCACAAATATCAAGAAGGAGAACAAAAAAGAAGTAGCCTGCATATCAAACAATCCTGAAGTGTATGAAACAAACCTGAAGTGTCTTGATAGTAATAGTGAGGCCAGTGCCTGACTTGACAGTGGTAGTACCATTCTCTTCTATCCAACATTTGAAAACATAGCCGAACCCACCTCCACCTAGAACACTCTTTGGCCTAAAGTTCCTGGTGGCAGATTTCAGCTCATTGAATGTGAATTTCAACAACTGGGATGATATTTTTAATTGCTCCTCTAGCTTGGGAGTAGTTGGAATGCTCTCTATACTGGCAGTTCTAATCGAAGGACCTGTATGGGAAGTTGGCAATGGTTTGCCATTATCATTGGGATTTTTTTGTTTCAGTTGTGCATCAATGTGTCGTACAAAAAAACCCCATCTATAAGTCAGCTTCTGAAGTATTCAAAAACCAAAAATTCAATTGCAATTACAATTTTAAGAACAAACCCTTTTAAATGACATAATAATCTTTAAATGACATAATTTAATCTATTAAGATTCACAAACCAAATTCAAGGCAATTTAAAATAATTGCAGATCATTCAAAACAATTTAAAATATTTTCTGGTTCATCAACCAAAATGATCAAAAAAATTCAAAATGTTTTCTCATCCATCAACCAAACAACCAAATTTAATTTGATACAAGTAAGAATTAAGGATCCCTCTATTTTCCATTTTGTTTTTGTTTTCTTTCGCTCACGAGGCACTCAACCAGTATGTCATTTTGTAAAATGAATTTAAAAAACATTCCTCTTCTTTCATTTCTATAAACCCATTTTAAATACATCATTTATAATTACGCTGCAAGAATAGGTTGCAAAGCACACTTAAATGCCTGTCGTTTTCTAAAATACAAAGCTACATAAAATACTAAATTACATGATAGTGTTGTAATGCTACAGGGTAGCAATGGTGAGTCCAACTTCCCGATCAAAGCTTGAATAGGTGCATCCCTGTATAGGGGTTTGAATTTGTGAAACATTTTTGTTTTAGTGTAACATTTTTGTGAAACAAAGAATCTAATATATAATAAAATTTCTAGGAAAATTCATGAAAAGTTACAATAACTGTGATTTTCAGAGTTACTGTGGAATTGGTAATTCTGTGGCAATTATTTGCATGATGCTATTTTGGCGGAAATGACCTTGGATCATGGCTGGTTTCTATTTTTCAACAAATTAAGAGCCCTTTCCTGTACAATGTCAATTGTTTAGCCTTTAGGTGGTACCTTTCCCGAAAAAACAATTTAGTTCGTAATTGGTCAAACAAGTTTATTAAACCCTCTCCATCCCAGTCACAACCCGACCGCAGCCAAACCCCACCTGAGGTTTTGTCGAGATTCTTCACTGCTCATAACAAGAAAATTATAAGCTCATTACCAAGGATGAGAGAGTCGTGAAGGCTGATAACTGGTTAAAAGTGTACTCCCAAGCAAAAAAAAAAAAAGTGCTATATTTTGTTTAACATACACATTCAGACTTCAAAGGTGGTTTCCATTTTACAGGTTGGCTCATTTTTAAAAGAGGAGCACAATATTGGTGTTACAAAGAAGGAATCAAAGAAAAGGAAGTACCCTACTGAGACACTAGACTCTAATTTTCTATAGGAGACACAGAATAACAGTATGGACATTGATAAGAACAACACTGGATTGACAAATCTAGAACCAGAGAGAAAGGAGAACCAGCCTACTGATACACTTAAAGCCAATATCCTGCATGAGGCACACACAGAGATCAACACTCCGGATGAGGATAAGAATAACATTGCTCCATGCCATGATGAGGAACAAAATGGAAGTGAATTTAAAACTAGCATGTATTCATTACTTTCTCAACTGGGAAGCATCGAGGGTACTGAAAGAACAAAGACTGGGGTGGGAAAGAAAATCAAGATCCTGTACACTACAAAATAAGTTTGTCAGGAGAACTTGAAATTCAGAAACTAGAAATTCCTCCCAGTAAGTTGCTCAAAACGATTAACTAAAAAAAAGCAATACAATCGTATCAGCTTGGGAAGCAATTATCTTTTAAGTAGCCTTCAGGTTTAAGTATAGAGTGTGTTGCTGGTAACCCATCACCTGGTGACATAGGTAATTCAAAAGTTGAGGGGAAGTACCCTTAAGTGTATTAACCAAATTTAAATCCTTGACATGGATTTCAGCTGGGTAATCTGCGACACCCCTTATACCATCACCTAGATGCAAATCCCCCTTTGGTAACCTAACACCCACAGGAAAAACCTCCATAGACCAACATTCAGATGATACAAAGCAGCTTATATCCTCCATGGATTCATATTCTAGGACAAGTCAACTTTTTAGTGATTTATTTATTCATTTGCATATAGTTTTCCACACAGAATCAGAGTCTTCATGAAATTCCATCCCTTAAATTTGATATAACACATTGTTTGAAATTCCAATTTCAATCAGATAATTTATTCGTTTAGTTCAGAAAATATAATACAAATTGGATATTCTATTAAAGCTGGGACAATGTCCAGAGAATAAATCAGGCAAGAGGAGATGATCTTATTAATATTTCTAGCTTAAGCACTCTTGAAGAATGTATTGTTTATTCATTTGAATTGGCATGAAAATGAGTTTTAACTGAGTTAAAATATAAAATATATTATTTGCCAACCTGATTTCCCATTATTCTTCTCTATTTCGTGCATCCACTTACAATTTCCGTGGACGATGCAAGGCCAAACTGGATGCCTGTCAAAGATGCTGCGGAAACCAGGTGGCTTCTTCCATCGTGCCAGTAAATGAAGTGACTGACTTTGTCATTCACTGGTATTCCAGTAACATCATGCGAGTAAGCAAGCAAGCAACTGGTATTCCTCGTCTTCTAAGTCTGTAGGTGAAAAGCAAGCAACCAAACAACGAAGCCAGCGGAACAAAAAAAGAAAATGAAGATTGTGTGCCACAAACAGTAGACGTGGTTGCCGCGTGACAGTTGATATGCATGTGACTTGAAGTGTGTTGTGGGCGGTGTTGCAATGGAATCAATAGAGTCTCGGCACAATGGTTTTGGTTGTTTGTAGACCGTAGCTGTAGCTGTGTTTTATATAAAATATTTTGATGCAAGTATAATGAATGAATGAGAGCTCAAAGGGCTTTGTATTTTCTATACCGATGTCAAACTGTGTAGTTTCCATTAAAGAAAATATATAATAACATGGATAATTATAATAGAATCCATAAAATATTAAACCAATTTGACGGATCTTTATTTTGGTTAATGACTTCAATGTTGGGCTTCACCACATGATTGGTAATATGAAGCATAATGATCTCATGACAACAAGATGCCTTTCTGGCTCGTAGATTGAAGCGTATTTACATCTGAGGATTATACATGAGATGGGGTAGGTTGAGCATAAGATGCAACAACAAGAAAATTACTAAATATAGAATCCCAAACAGGGACTAGTTATGTATATAGCTAAAATCAAACAAATTAACTTGTTTAAGGCCAATTCTACTGATTGACCTATAATTCTTAGCCTTTACACTGCATTTTGTCCAGGGATTCTGCAAGACCATTTGGCACATGTTGTGATATGTTTGAACAAAGTAAAAAAAGATAGTTTTAACTTTTAGAAGTTACAAACAAATGATCTTAGGTTGAGAAGTTATCTATGGAAAACAAAATTCAACAGAGCTCGGAGAGAATATCTCAATAGAATTGCCGAACAAAATTTCTACGTGAGATCAGAAAAATCTATTTCAAATTGGAATTGAATTTTGCCCATTCTTAAAATAACTAATGATATGCTTTAACCAAATTTCATATAGTCAATTTAATTAATCTTCTGAGAAATGATCTGTCAAAACCCCAAATTTTCACAAAAATTTAAAATTTTGAAATAACATAAAATGCTGAGTCTGCAGTTTATTAACAGTTAACGGTTAACAAAAGGAAAGGCCATTAATAGATTAATTTGCATAAAACCGATTATGTTAACTCAACATTTTTCTTATTAACACAATCTTAAGTTTATCATTGCGCATTAATTCTATATTTGGTTTACTGATGAGTTCTATTTATGACAGTAGGTGGAATCTGACTTTGAATTCCGGAGCTTACTTAGCATTTATGCTAACACAGATGGATTATTTGTTCTTACAAGTTTACAGGTATAAATGACCGAGTATCGTCTTTAAATTTATAAAGCATCCTGCAATATTTCTATTTGCAATTAATAAGCTTAGATTATAAGCTGCTGTAATCCAACCTGCTTCCGTAAGGTAACACAGTTTGTTTTCTTCTATTGTTATTGTAAACGAAGTTCAGATGATTGTATTTCTTCTTGTAGAACATGTAGCGACAGTATTACTTCCTTTGGTTCTGAACAGTTTATTTTATCTGCTTAATATTCTTTGTTTAAAAAAAAAAACATATCCTAGCAATTCTATATTACAATTCTTGTAATAGGTTCTATCTAAGAACAATTTCCAGGGTTGGTATTTTTCTTATCGAATCAATATTTTTATCTTATGTTAACCTTAGTAATTTGGTAAGAATGTAAAACTATACTCCAAGTATTGAGAAATTGCCACAATGTCTAAGATAAGATCTCATGGATCTGTATTAAGTAAAAGAGTTCATAAAAAATGTTCTTACATTTCACTTCGCCATTGCATAATCCAAACTTTGCTAGTTTCTAAGATTTAAAAACATGCATAAACTATTTGTTTATCGACATAAAAGGTTTTATTAGTGTTACAATTGCAAAATACTTATGGTCCTACTCAAACGACACTATGCACATTACACAAGTTGAATGTTGTGTAATCAATTTCACCACCATGAAAGGAATTTGGAACTAAAAAATAGTTATTCTTACTCCATTCATTAAATTGTTTATAAGTCAATGACTTCATAATTTATCATAAAATACTATAAGTAATAACTTAGTTATTACACAACCTATATCCCAATGATGATATTATTATATAAACTTCAATGAGTTGTAACCAAATCAAAAGGGGATTAATACCTATGATATGGATTTGCTTGTTACTAAGTTAAAAGTTTACATAACCTTTTATTATCTCCATAAGTCAATTATTTATGCAAACTTACAATAGAGAAACATGAATCTCACGAGATTACTAATATAATCTCGTATCATTTCTTACCATACAATATGTAACATTTCTTTTGGGTCACGAGGATATAGGCTATGATTGTGTTAAGTCAAATATTATTATAATGTTGTAACCCACGCCAACAACGAGCTATGCACCAAGCGTTTTAACGATATAGTTTGATTGAAACCCATGCAAACTATGATGCGGCTTTGATGAAATCATTGGTGAATAAAATTGGTTATTATGAAAATCCAGGTGACTATAGAAAGTCGACTCACTGCATGATTTATTTGATGCGACCATGTGGAAGTTTCTTGGCCATGCACTGGTTGCTTATAATAGTCGTCAACCCTAATCCTTGGCTTATTTGCTTTCCGATATTTGCGTTGGCCCTGTGGGATGCTCTACAAGCTCCCATGGTGGCTGTGAGTTGTAGAGACTCCCTCGCTGGTGTTTGTCGTGTCCTTCTCCCTTGAGTTGGTTTCTATTGTTCGCCTTCACTACAATGTCTTTCATTTGGTCACAGTTCACTGCTTCTCATTGCACATGGCTTACGGCTGCTTGAAATTCCTTTTACTGCTCCTTCTATTGTGGTCTGTCCTTGGTGAAAGCTTTGGGCTTATTGTATGTAATGGCGTAGCTCCTTCATCTTAGGGTTCTGGAGTTTCATTTACATATTTGCTTGCAGTGACAGTCCAAATCCATGCTTGCAGACTCCTTGCAACCATTACTTAGGCTCACCCCCTCTGCTGTTAGTTGTTAAATACCAGAGTCCGTCGTCTCCATCCTCGGTGAGCATGAGGGTTCGACTCTTCTTGATGCTGGTTGTAGTGTTATTGTTCGTCCGGGGCTCCATCGTTTTTTTTCCAGCTTGGGTAATTTATCATTTAACTGCCATTACTATTACGTTTTCAATCTACACAACGTTTTCAATCTACACAAGGGTTTTAATTTTTTTATTAAACTCTGTTTCTTTTTGCATTGCAGGTTAACTTGTCTTCAAGGTTGACGGTCGTGCTGCATAAATGGCTCCCTGTGTAGTCTACGGTAAGCTCTGGTTTCGAATCTGGTTTCCCATGCTTTTACAGACTCTTGCGGTTGGAGAAGGTCTTGGCTGTGTTGCACCCAGCATTGGGTTCCTGTCCTTTGTTTTTATGGTTTCTGTTTGATTTATCTCCCTTGCTTTTCGCGAGGTAACTACAGCTTTAAACTGTGACTTGTAAAGCTCCTCTCGTAGTTGTAATGAACTTATAGTTCTGTAATATGATGTATATTCTTGTTCATACTCCATATCTGAATATGGGTGCTCAGCTCCTCGCTGAGGTTTTGTACTCTATTCAAGTTTTTGACTTACATTTAGTCTTCGGACTTGTTGATATAATGTAAATATTTTTAATACTGTCTGTCTGTAAGTTAAATTTGTTCTCCTTTATGTTTTTGTATTTTATCTCTGTGTAATGAATTTAATTTGTTCTTTTAATGGTTATATAAAAAGAACTAAGCTTACTATTTATCCTAGGTTACTACTGTAATGGATTTGCATATAAGAAAACTGGGTAGTTTCTGCTTAGAAATACGAGTTAGGGTTTTTACCCTATTTAACTTTTATACTGATAATTTCTATATTGTTATTTCATTAAGTTTGATTACTGTCAAAAGAATTTAAAAATATTTTAATGGCTCGAGGAATTCCAGGTTAGGGTTTATTGAAATAATCTTTGTTCTTTCTTTAAAGATTTCTCCAGTTTGTAAAAAGAATTTCTTTTTTATTTATAAATGATAATATTTATATTAATAATATTATTTGTATATAATACAAATAATTAAGCTTGTATTTGTGCATACACTTATTTAAATAAGATTGTGACTATTCTGTAACAGTTTATTGCTTATACTTGTACATAAAATCCAACCACTAGATTATGACTTGGTTGTTTTTATTAGAACAAGGGTATTATTAAACTAGGGTTCGACCCTACAGTTCTCTTTTGCAGAAAGATAAACTTGTTAGTATTTGTAGTACAGTTCTTACATAGATATGAAATTTTAATTTATTAAGTTCTTAATGTTTTTCTGAATTGTTATCTAGGGTTTTCGTAGGATTACTCGTAAACATTAATTTAGTAATGAGTCTGTTTTCAAAATAAAAGAATAATTCTTTTCCAAAAACCCTTTCGATTTATAGTAACTAATTCTCTTAGTTAGTTAACAATATATTTAATTAAACTAAATATTTATATTTTCTATCTTAATACCATAATTATTTTTTCATATCACTATTCTGTATTAGTAATATCTGTTAGTTTTTAAACTATTATTAATTCTAGTAAACTAGATACGGTATCTGTTACCTTTGTTTGAACTGAAAGTAAACAAGTAGTTTAGCTTTATTTCTTCTACTGCATAAGCAACAGGTTAATAAGTATGATACAAGGAAAATAAACATGTGACATAGTACAGATTAACATCCTGCATAATTTAAATTCGATAAAAAGAATAAGATACTGTGTATAGCATAATCTATTTCCTATTAGAGTATTTATAAAGAAGATCCTTCTACCTGTACTGAGTTATTTCTATTTCTTTTTCTAAGGTACTTAGCTACATAATCTGGTTAACAAGAACATATAAGAACATGTTATTGTTCTTTGCTGATAATAGTCTTCATACATAAATAAGTTACGCTGATATAATGAAATGCATAATACATCTACTCATTTCAGATTCCTATCATATCTTCATCTATTTTAAACACACTACCTGTGCTAGAGTATGGTCTGGTTTTTTCCAGACGAGGAAAAACACAGGTAGGATTATTTCATCAAATTATAGATTCAATATTCAAATAACTAAAATATTACAAGCTCTAACAGTTCACTACAAAACATGTAAATCATTCATTATTCATTCATTCTCAGATATAAACTTTTAACACAGCAAATAAAAGACTGTAGAACCTATTTTAAAGCTGGATGACAACAGCGTTGGGAGGCCGTTCCTCCCTACCAACTCTTGGAGAGCGCTCAAACAACTACTTCTCAGGACCTCGAGCCTGTTCTTGGTCTCCTTGGCTAAGAACTGGTGGAGCAAGCAACAAAATACTAGTCCAATGACTCAGTGCTAACTCTGCACTCAGCAGCAAGATCCTTCAGTTGAATAGCTGTACTAGATCACTTCCTGCAGTTTACCCCTCAAACACATTCCACAAATTCCCTTCCCAATGAAATCCTCTGAAGTACATTTACCTGAATGGTTCTCTTCTTGGAAATGAGCAGCCTCAGCTCTCTTCAATGGGCTTTTTTTTATTAAGATTGCCTAGGTATTTTTTGGGTTAGTTGTCATTAATTGATCCACCTGCTCTGACCCCACTTTCTTGGGGGATCATGACCCCAAATGTAGAGAGGTTGCCACCTGCAACATTGGAAGTGTTTGAGGATGCTGCCACTTGTCTATTTTCTCTCCACCTAGTCTCCTCCACCAACTTGACCAGTAACACTCTTTTTAACAACTCTCCCAAGTTGTTATCTCCACTTTTATTTATTTATAATTAAATATTCAGAATTACATTCAATATCCTTGACTCTGCTGAGTCATCATTTACAACTTAGCATATAATTTAGCATAATGTCTTGGAATAAAATAAAATAAGATAATATTATTTTGCAAAATTGGGGCATGTGACATGATCACTCCCTTCTGCTCAAATTTGCAGAATATTGCAAGGTACTAAAAGAGAAATCCAAAAGGGAAAAAACTAAATTACAGAAATAGACTAAACAGTAATACAATAACTAATTTCAAATAAGAGTAAATTGCATCTCGGGGAACCTTTAATGTAGGTAACTATATAATTTAAGAATGTAAACATTGAAACTCGCAGATATACGGGGACTTTAATTTGACTAATATTTGTACAGAAATTACATTTGTACAACATGGAAAGTGGTTTCGTTGAGGAAGCCGCAATCGCACTTGAGGTCAGGATTCATAGAAGGATCGATAATAGGCGTGCTGCGGATGGCTCGTCCAGTGCATGGACCTCCAATAATGTTCCATGTATTAGAAGATTGTGTATTGATATTCCACTTCTGAGCAAGTGAATCTAATACAATAACAAAAAGGAAATAAGTTCAACAACAAAGGTTGATAAAAACAGAAGACATGAGAATGCTTGCATCCTGTGCTATGATAATTATTTTTTCATAATTATATTCCATGGTTACCTTCTTTTGGGTCCGTGACTGCTGCTGTTTGAGCTTGCTGAAGCAAATTGAGACACCCAATACTGAGAAAAGTGCATAGAAGCCAAATCTCATCAACTGGAGAGGAGGAAGGGATAATTATCTCTTGGTGCTGCTAGTGTAACTGCAGTGGAGGAGGGGAGAATTATCAACTGAAGGTATGAAATAAAAACACTTATTAACAGAATTTGTTACTACATTTAATACCTTTGATATGCTTGGTTGGTTTCTTTGCAGTAGTCCATTGGATTCGATAGGGCTTCCACCACCCAGGTCTATGTACTTCTGCTCTTAATATCCACCATGCACTTTACTGTGGATTTGATAACAAGACCACCACCCAGCTCTGTGTGCTTTATATCCGCTATACTTCTTTTGGAGGACATGCAGGTTGATCGACTGTTCCGTAATAGCTAATGGTTTGCAATTGCCTATGCAAAAAATTAAAACTCAATAAAAATAGATTAAATTTTGTTATAGCCTACTTAAAACTCAATAAAAATAGAATAAATGTTGTTATAGACTACCTAGGAATCCTTTTGAGGATGGTAGATATTTGACTACTTAGAAAACTCTAGACTCAAGTTCTATTTCAATGGATCCAACTTGAGGATGAGCTTTACCAGCTTTGAGAGAGCAACTACTACATCTCAAATAGGCCATGAAGGACATAAAGACAAGCCTAAACATAGAGTGGGGATGAACCATTTTTTATTAGCTAGAGGATAAATTGCTAATGCTTCTTGGGTGGTTAAGTTAATTCCTTCACTATCAAAGTTGGAAACCAACTTTTCCTTCTAAAATGGTACCCACCTCTCTTTTGGAGTTGCACATTTGGGCTTGAAAATTAACTTTCCTCTATAGGAAGGGTAGAAAAGCAAAAGAAAGGCAATGAAAGTGAGGGCACGACTCCATATACCATCTTTCTAGGTAAATTTTTTGTTCATTATAGGATGTGCCATATTCAAAATATGACATTTTCCATTCCATAGGTTCATTAAGAGTTTTGAATCACCTATAAATTATAAATAAAATATATACGATATTAAATTTTCCCAAACTTAAATAAATAAAATAAACACTTAATGTACATAAAAATTTAGATAATTTAAATAATATATTAAATTTAAAATCAAAATAAATCTCTCTCTATATATTTCTAAATTTAGCTTAAAATCAAAACAATAATTATATTTAAAAAATTAATAATAAATCTTATTAAAATTTCCAACCCACTTATCAAAATATTAATTTTTATTTTTATACTGTTACATATAACTCATTAACTTTATAAATGGATACCCAAAATCTTTTCACCCTTAACATTCACAATACCTTTTAACACTCATTTTCACTAACATTGCAAACATTTAAATTGATTTTTCAAGAGAAAGCTATCATTACATTCCTTTTTTTTAAGGTACTAATTAATTTGAAAACTATTAATTAGTTTTGAGTTTTGTCTTTTAATAAGGGCATTAATTGTGCTATTAGATATATACAATACCTTTTAACACTCATTTTCAGTAACATTGCAAACATTTAAATTGATTTTTCAAGAGAAAGCTATCATTACATTCCTTTTTTTAAGGTAGTAATTAATTTGAAAACTATTATATAGTTTTGAGTTTTGTCTCTTAATAACGGCATTAATTGTGTTATTATATATATACAATACCTTTTAACACTCATTTTCACTAACATTGCACACATTTAAATTGATTTTTCAAGAGAAAGCTATCATTACATTCTTTTTTAAGGTAGTAATTAATTTGAAAACTATTAATTAGTTTTGAGTTTTGCTTCTTAATAAAGGCATTAATTATGCTATTAGATATATGCGTGTCTACTTCAGGGCAAAAAGAACAAAACAAATGAAGTGTCGAATGATTCTAAAGATATTCTAAAGGGATGCATATTGACCAAATATTCAATTTTGTGAATTCGTTTCTTTCTTTAATTTTTAATTCCCCCGGGCTCTGAGACAAGGTGAGGCATGGAGTGGTTGTAAATGCAAAGTTTTGTTTCTTAAAGCCAAACGTCTTATTCACAATTATTTGAGGGAAAAAGGAAATTTGGCTATTTTAAGCGAGGAGGGAATTTTCTTTTACATGCATCGCCGTTGAGCCAAGTAAATGAAATTGGTGAATTCTATTTCTAGCCAGATGTGGGTGGCCCTTAATTAGTTCTTTGTTAGGAGAATATTTAGTTAGGAATAATCCAAATACACCGCATTTCATTGTTGTTGAAGTTGCTGTCCTTTTTGCCTTTTTTCCTGTTTACAAGGAAGAAGCCCACGCTGTAGCCTCTGCAACCTTTGCAACAAATCCCTCATGCAGAACGAATACTTCATCTGTTTATTTTCTCCCGTCTATGTGCAGATTGGCACAGAACTTAACGATCTGTCAAAGTCTGATGGAATTAATTACAAACAGGATAAAATAGAGGAGGGAGTCCGAGGGACAATTTTCTCTTCATTTCTTCTTTAATACAACCAGCCGTCAAATCATCTACATATAAATTTATTTGTTCTAAAACAGATCTTCACAACAAGTGGCAGACTGGAGGACCGGCGATAGCAAGTGGAGTATGCCGTGGTAACTGCCTTTACCCGTCACTAGTATATATAGTAATCGAGAGGCTTGGTTGGCCAACGGATTTTTCCTTGCATTTTCAGTTGGAGAGAATGCTGAGCTTGGCGATCAATTTCCTTACAGGGTTGTAGTGTATTCCGTAAGGTTTCTGTCTCGACAAGGTCTGTTTTCTTCTTGACGTGTTAAATTCCTGAAATTTGTTCCATCATTATGCCATTTTTGTCCAAGGCTATGGAGTGTTTGTTTTTGTGGAATCCTGCATCAATCTCAACTTGTTTTAAAGTGTTCTTGCTCGATTTGGTCGCTTCTTTATATATTATCTCAAGCTTTGGTGAAATTCTCTCCATCCTTTCACTCATTCTCGCCATAATTATTCATTTCTCAACAGTTCTTCCTCTGATTGCAACAATGTTTGTTGCAATCTATACAAGTTGCAGACATGATGTCAGATTAGACTCTAACAATTTATTTACATTACTGAACGATATGCAAAGTATTACCTTCATTCTGAAAGAACTTGTGTTTGTCAAACTACACGAGAATTGAAAGAAAACAACACACAAATCTGTTAGTAGCTTACCCAAAGGCATTGCGCAAAACAATGCACTCATTATGAAGGAATTCAGGAGCTTCCATACAACCACTGGCCCAAGCTAGGAGACAAAGGTGCACACAAGTGTCATAGGCAATAAGGGCTTGCTAGGCTCCTTGCCCACTACACTCAATAAATTGCAAGCATGTTGTTGTCAAGAAGCAGAGAAGATGAGAAATACAATCTATCTAAGAACGAATTATTGATCCACATTAACAATAATAAAGTTAATAAAAATCTTAAGACATCCTGCACATGGGCCAGCTACTTTACAACTGCTAACCCATTCCCAGAGATAAAGGCACACACAGGCCGCATAGGCAATAAGGGCTTGCCACACTCCCTGCCCAGTACACTCAATGAATTGCAAGCACATTGTTGTCAAGATCCACAATAGATGAGAAGTACAATCTATCTGATAATGGGTTATGGATCCACAATAACATGAAAAATAACTCTTAAGACATCCTGATTGTTTCTTTCTAATATCTATATATCAACACACACAACATTTTAGATAGGAACAAAAACAGTCAAACCTGAGGTGAAAAGTGGGTGGCTGACTTGATGAAGTTGTTGATTGCCGGCAAGAAGAACCTGCTGCCTCTCTAGCATTCCCATTCCCAGAAGCAGGCCTATTAAAGTAGAATCATAGACTTTTTTATTAAAACAGTTTGAAGCTTGAAGTCATGTATGACACATTTTCCTAATATGTGTATAAGGATTCTTGTAGCCTGCCTGTGTTGAGTTCCGCTTCAGTAATATCAAGCTTGGTAGAAGATCCAGAGAAAAAGACACGATGATTCTGAGAGACAGCGCCAATAGGAAGATTTTTATAATGAATAAAATCAATGTTAGAAACTAGATAGAATAAGGATCAAACACAGAAACCTGCCTCCCACCGTCATTTCAAATTTGAAATCTCTGCATGAGCTGCATGCAAAGGCCACACATGAGATGCATGCAGCTAGCCACACGGCCACAGCCACTGGTGTACAGCTTCGAAGTTGTCAGAGTGAACCATTTTGTATTAATCAAACCAATTGCATTAACTCAACCTAAGCATTTTCCAATGCCACTGCTTAGGGCACAAAGAACCAAGCAAACATCACCTACAAAAGACCAATAGAAATTAAGTTAAATCAATATTTAAATAATTTAAAAAATAAAAATTAATCAAACTATATTAACAACATTTGAAAACTAAAAAAATTAAATATATCTCTCGAATTAATTGACCTAACCGATTCATATATATTCCCTGTCGATAACATAATAATAAAGGAAATTATCAATCTCTTATGGTCCACAAGCAGATACAGAGATTTGGATGTGACATCAACATTATGACGAGTGACTAGTAACTGAATAATTATTATTAGTATTATAATATCACAATGTTTATCCGAAAAGCTAGAAAATCCCAAAGAAATAATGACAAACCTATTAGAAAAGTCCGCTTCTTCATATTCTTTCTAGTTCGAAATATGTGATAACATACCCAAAGCCAATTTATATGATATGTGATTTACTAAAAGACAATTTCTATTATAATATATGAGTTTGTTCACCAAAGGTAACGTGGGGTTTGTACTTGTTCTCAATAATCATTATTAAATAATTAACCATCATGTTATTTTTATATCATATATTATCATTATATCATATTGTTTATATATATATATATATATATTTATTATATCATATGGTTTTTATATATATATTTTTGGTATTGTGGTTTTATATTTCGTTGGTTGAGGAAACCATCATCATTAACATAACCATCATCATTAACATGGTTAAAGAGTTTTATTAAATATATTTAAAAAGAGTTAAAACGTTTTAAAGAAATATTTGAAGTGTCTAACTCGTCATCACTTGAGTTATATTTTTGGAGCTTAAAAAGAGAGTAAATCGAATTATTGGAAAAACGCTATTTGGGTAGGAAGATGTTGTTGAAACATTAACAAGAGCCACGAGGTGGCAATGTCCTCGACCTTGTCATCTGGGCCAAGCTAAAGTAGCTTGTTAATTGTAGCTAGCCAATGCTTTAAGACGAGTAGAAATGGGCTATTGACTTGGAAAACATGTAAATGGGTTGTCAACACAATAACTTCGCAAAAGTTACAATAACATCACCTCAAGAGTTTATTGTTCAAACATTTCAAGAGATTTTGCAAGGACCTTGGATCAAATTGGACATCATTTTCCACTTTTTATTATTTGTAGTCTTTGCAAAGTTGGTCAATACTATTATTAACTATTTAGTCTATAATAGGAGTTCTCTTTGAACTTCAATCCATAACAATTAACTTCATTTCAGCTTAATAGTAATGATGAAGCTTGAAACATGATGAATAGATTGTTATTCATACTTGAAATGGTATTTGTGACAATTGTGAAAATGACACTAATTAGTTTGACTTTGATTTCTTAGTAATTTGCTTATGTATATGTGAAGGTTGTACTCTAATAATGTAGAATGCATATCATAGTGTGCTAGTCACTTTACAATATAGGGAAATTTGTTTTTATTTTTATTTTTTGTTTTGTAGATATTAAACTCAAAATTGAGATAGAAATAGAAATCAATGATCAAATCAAATATTATGACCAAGATCTCAAATACCATGCCATAAAAGTGTTCAATTATGCCTAAGAGATTTCTCCTCCAACAAACTTCTAGGGTTTCCATTAGAAGTGCGTAAGATATCACTTTTATACACATCCCATGAGACATTTGTTTAGGAAGATAGCAATTGTCAAAGAAGGAAGCTTGTCGCCAGTCTCTAAATCATTGACAAAGTAGCATTTAAGTCAACTTGATCCCTTCGTTTATGGTTGCACAAAAGATTAAACATTCTATCGTATGTATTTTTGTCTCTACTGTTGTCTAAATTTGATTCGAAGGAATTAACCTATCAACTGTTGTTGTGTGTTGGAGGAGTGTTGGAAAGTTGCAGCTAGTGTGTTGAAAAGAAGATTATTGATGTTGGTGTCTTTGCAGATATGTGCATCTCCATCTGTATCTCTTCAAACACATGCAATGTTTAGTTCTCCATTGAGACTAAGTTGAGAGAAATTATTTCGTTTGGAAATGAAATGGTGGATACTTTTAGTTTGTAAACACTATACGTTCAGATTCCTTGTCCGGTTTATGTAAGGATACACGATTGTTATAGCAGAAGTGTCAAAAAAATATTCCTTGCATTCATTTTGGAACCGATTATTAAGGTTCTTATGGTTATTGTTCTCGGTAAAAGAAAAAAAACTAAGATTTTTGGTTCTAATCTTATTGGCAATATTAATATGTAATTTCGACTGCACTGACAATGCATGATTACTCATGATAACCTTGATATTCAATACAATATTTTGGGTTAGAACCAATGCAAATTGCAGTAAGCACTCTCCTTTTTGAAGTTCAATCTACATTGAGTAAAGAAACGAACTGCTCGCCAGTCACAGTTGCGTGGAGCTGCCTCTTCCCCTTTTGACATTGAAGACCAATGTGGAGATTGATTGTGGAGATAGTGGAGGTATTTTTTTGTGTGTACATGGAGGTATTTGTTTTTATGTCTACATGGACGTATTACTGGTGAATGCGTTGGTGTGGCTCCACAGTTGGTTGCATATTTGAATTTTAGGGGATTCATTTGGTGTATGGGATTGTTGTGTGTGAGCTGTGTCCAAGAACCATAGAAATTTTTGCTTGACACTGTTGTGTTGTGTGTGATCCTAGTCACTAAGTATATATGCATATTTGGTGTGAAAAAAGGGTGAGGTTCTTCACCAGTGACTCTTGTTTGCTCCTTGCGCTAAGGTTTCTAAATTTTAAGTGACATTAGTCCTGTGTGAGGCTAGGTGATATTGTGGTGAAATATCGTATTGTTGGCAATGGAAAAATTCTGGTTTTGAAAGGTTGTTTGTAGGAAAAGATGTGCACATTTTCTAGCAGTATTGGTTTGGTTTGAAGAAAATGAATATTTATGATTATTTTCAAATAAATGCGTTGCACTACCAAATAAATAATATGGAGAAAGATTCACAGCACACCAGAGGAATCTTTACACACATTACAAACTTGGAGGCTGGAGAGTAGATAACATTTCCATATGCATGGAATTAAAAACCAACCGGACCAGACCGGTCCTTTCACTTCGTGGGACTTCCTTCATTCTAAAGTTATAAATTTATAATTGTAGACATCAGAGACTTGATCTGAGTAATACTATTAACAATGTCCTTAACTTGTGCTATATACTATTTAATTGCAATGAATTGATTTGGAGAAAACTGTATCATATAGAATGAACTTGGGAGCAAACCAAACAAGAAAAGTTCGCTATTAACTTGCATTGAACCAATTCGGAGAGAACTATATTGTATTACCTTGCAATTAAACCAATAGTATTACTCTAGTTAATTTGTTGGATAAATAAATTTACAATATATCTATCCCAAGACCGACGGTCAGGACAGTGGCAGTGACATTTGCAGGGGCATAAGATGAAAGAAATGCTATCATTAGGCCACTCCACAAAATTTATGCTATTTGCTACTAGTAAACATATTATTGGCAATGATTCTATATGCAATTCATTTGGAAAAGAGGAAATTGACATAATAATTCATATTTCCCACATTTACTAGGAATGGCATTCAAGAACAATGGGATTGGATCTCATTGCTTTTAAAATCAGTATTCCCATGCATAGAATGTCTTTCTGTATTTTCCAGGATGCTTTCTCGATTGGTGTTTTGCATCAATTCTTTTAAACCAAATACAATTATATATGTAAAAAATACAACAATCATCATTGGAGAGCTATATTTAAAGACCCTTTATGGAGGGCTTTTAAAAGCCAATAATCCTCAACCATCTTTACAATTTTTCACTAGGTGAAATCCATTCATTTATTGATGGAAGGTGATAAACTTAGAGCATTTAGAATCGTCATTAAATACTCTATCTAATGATAATACATAATTTTCTCAAAATTTATTTCATACTATATTTCTAATTTATTTTTTCCAATATTTAAAAAAAATTGTGCCAAAGTAGTAAAGGGCTAAAATGAAAAATATTTCTTGAAAAGCTTATATATAAAAAAAATTATAAAAATAAATGTGTGGATTCGTTTGTGTTTCCTCTTCGAAACATTATTTAAATTTAATTTCCAAGGACAAGCATTTAATTAAATGCAAATTTGATGCATTAATGTTATTAATATTTTTTGAAATAATATATTTATAAAGATAACACAATTTCGCACAACTTAGTTTTTTTACTACATGTCAAAATTCACTTGTATATGAGCTTCAAGGGCTTCAATTTAAAAAATATGTAAAATATCAAGTTTTCATTGCCACATTTCACTACAAAGTGGACACATATTCATGGATTCACCCATTCTTCCATATCAATTTATTTGATTTTGGTAGGTTTGATAAAACCTTAATACGACATACTTAATGTCATATCTAGGAATATAAACTTCATTTTGCTTGCATTCACCCTTCTCGTCTTCACCATGACCTTTAGATTCATCACTTCCTTTCTTATCATCATCCTCTCTTGGGTTTTTGTTTTTACCACCATCCTTCTCCCCACCACCATCATTTTATCCACACCACTAACACCTTCTTTTCTTTCCCTCCTTTCTTTCCCAATCCTTCATGTCCCCTTTCTACTTGTCTCCATCATTCTTATGTATAATTCTTGGTCTTTCTATAGAGATAGAATGGTTCATAGCTATTATTATAAGTAGTGAACATTTGGATCATATGTAAGGATTAGAGTGAGTTATACATATTTTGTTTGTCTTGGGTTGGCTAGAAGGGAAACTATGGGATTTGGAATCCAAGCAAATAAAGCCTTTCTTTTGCTTGAAGCTTGTAAATTACATAGTAGAAATCATGTTGGACATATTTAAGGAATCTCTACCTTATACGTGGGTTGTTGTGAAACAAAATTGCAGCTAATCAAGTATGCAAGCATGTATCCTCCCTGTAAGCCATATCTTCTCTTCAAAGGTCAAGTTAATACACTACACTGAAGAAGAAAAATAACCACCATTTAACTTCTTGCTAAGTTTCTAATGTTGTGACATACACTACAAGGAAAATGCCTTTTTGCGAAGGTATAACAAATGCTACTCTAAAAAGAGCCCAAATATCTGTTTGTAGCGGAGGTCACTACTAGAGGCGAGCGGGTGGAGGTTTTAGTGGATTTTTTTTAGCATTTGAACAGAATAAATGCACTGGTGCGTACACAACATACACACACTGGTGCTGCAAAAAAATATTGTAGCACTACGGTTGGAAACACCACCCTGCGAAAAAATAATTTTTTTTAAATGGTTTGTTTATATTAACAGTGCATCGAGGCCCCATGTAATTGAAAGCACCAAAGTATAGTAAACAAATAGGTGATAACACTGGAATACCGTATTAATTTATTATTTTTAATTTCTAACACTGGTGTGGTTATTATAGTCCACAACACTGGGGTAGTATATCCTAATTTGCACCACATAAGTTCTTAAAATATCCAAATCTAAAACCATAGACTATTATTTTTTATTTTAAAATTTTATACTTGGTGTGTTAAATATAGTCTACCGCACCGATCTGTTATAGTTTCTGGCACACTATGCCAAGGTTTATTTAATTTACTTTTTACAAGTGGTATGCTTAAATGCTTCAAATGCAATGGTGCGCCACGTAGTTGAAAGCGCCAAAGTGGTAAACGAATAGTCGAGAACACTAGATTACTATTATTTAAAATTTTTATTTACAACACCGGTGCGGTTCTTCCACCAAAGCGCACTGAGGCAATATAACCTAAACCACACCGCTTAGGGTATTAAAATTCAGCATCTAAATCATGTACTATATTATTTTATATTTTATATTTTTATCAGCAATGTGTTGTATATAACATGACACATTGGTGCATTCTAGTGTTGGGCACACCGGAACAATTTTTAATAAAACAAAAATTCCCGCATGAAAAAATCATTTTTATCCATCAACAATGGTTTTTAGCCCTGCAACAATGTTGTTGTGCTTACCTTGCTCATATGCTCTCACATTCATGCTCCACATGGCGACATTGCTTGCTTATGTTAATTTGGTGATATTTTGAATTTTTCCAAATGGTGGACAAAAATCCAAATTTGACTTACATCACAACCATACCTCTCGGACGCCAGAATGTCTAGATAAATTATTTGTTACTTCATAATTTTTGTTTTATTAAAAATTAACTTTTTTTGTCCTTAATTTAAAAAAAAAAAACTAAAACCCCTATGCGATGCATTCGATCCGTTTGTCTCGCATCACGCACGGTGTACCCTAGGATGCATAGTTTGTGGTGCATTTAAATAGCAAGTGTATCCCACAAATGGTGTGATGTTATTATGTCCCTGGCAGGGGATATATATGATTCGCGAAGGTAGATTAATTCACGACGTAGGTTCAATTTTTTTTGGTTTTTAAATGTTTTTGCAATAGTTTGGAATTATTTTTATTTTTTGCATTTTTTAATTGTGATTTAACTTGGCTCTTATTGGTTGTATGTAGGTGATGTCAGTATGGGATTTTGTGTCCCAAGACCCGATGACGAGCTGATGTAAGCAGCCATTATAATAATTTTGGAATTAGAACCCTATAAAATCCATTTATGTTTTCGATAGTTTTTTGGCATTAAAGCCATACTAAGTCCTGACAATACCTGCACTTGCTCTGACAAACCTACATTGTTGGCTCTGACTTGACAGGGATTTGTGTATTCGATGCATTGAAAGTGCATGCAGGCATCTACCTCCATGCAAACTTCCACGTGGAGTCTACGATCCTGAGGAGCTAGAGCAAGGTTTATAGATTTACGGTATTATAAATCAGTAGGAAGCGAGTTTGGACACCCTGCTACGCCTCTCTATCTGTGAGCTTAGCTTAAATTCATAAAAGCATCATGTAACTTAATATGTTAATGTTGCAGGTAATGCCGGTTACAATATGGTTTTAGTTTTAGTTTGCAAGCCTCAGACCCATGGAGACTTCTTGCCTTGGCATATCTGATCTGAGGTGTCTTTTAGTGTTTTAGTTGTAATTGGTATTTACAAATTAGAATCATGAGAACCAAGTCTTTATCGACATTTATAAGAATATAGATGTGAGGGATATTAACAAATGTAAATTGCTTAATTACTTACTTCCTATAGCAGACGAGCCCCCTGCACTTTGCCACTTTTCGTTTATAACAAGCCCAAGTGAAAAAAGGTAATTCACAATCTTTATTTTATATATTTGTAGATAATGCACTGCGTATATTTACCTTGCCGAATGGCTCTATATCGAGCAACACTATATCTTGGTAATTGCTCACTTAGGTATGAGGAATGCTGACTTAGGTACGAGGATTGCTGGGAAGATAGAAAATTTATTATTTAGTGAAAAAAGAACTTGTTTATATATATATATATATATAAACATTTAAGCTCGAAAATCGTTTCCCCGCGAAAATCAAAATCAACCGTAACTTATTACAATTCAGTTCATCGAAGATTGTCTTCGATTTCTTCTTCATATCAAAAGCAACTGTGCGGGTTTTGAATCCCGAGCACTCCATTAGAAATAGACGTTGTTGCAATCTGGTTGTGGTTCCCATTAACATGATGAATTGCATGCTCGTTAGCAGTTTTGTTCCTGTTAAGATATGCATCATTATACGAATGTCCGTTCCTGTTGTGGGAGAAGTCAAAAGAGTGATGCAATGACCAATTATTGTATTTTTTACTTGTTCTTTAACCATAAACCTACAATATAAATAGCTTCCTTTTAGATACTTAGATAACATGACATTGAGAATGCCCATCTCAAGCAATCCACATGATTTGGACGAAAACGGTTTTCATGTGTGCTTGAGCAAATTGGGTATGGATATCTGTTTTGAGATGATGATCTTGGTTAGAAAATGGAAACAAACAAACCACATTAGAGGAAATTTGGGGTCTAAAATGGGCCTTATAAGAAAATGCACCAACAATAAATTTTGCAAGTTGGAATTCAAGAACCAATAGAATTTCAATAAAATGAGTCGACCATAATGGTTGAATTGACATATTTGTCATAAAAGAAAACTACTTTTTTTGTTTGTATTTTCAACTTATCTCCCTGTGTTTTTACTCAAATTTCAGGCAGGAGAGCTAGTTGGATGTAGAATTTAATTCCTCATCCAACGAGTACCCACACTGCATACGTTTGACAGACCCTGCTACCCGAAAAACAAGAAATTCTTGAAAAACATGATGATGACATCATCATCCAGTTTTTTCAGGTATTTCTTATTTTTGGGGTAGCGGGGTACGTTAAAATTATGCAGTGTGGGTACTCGTTGGATGCAGAATTAAATTCCACATCCAACAAGCTCTTCTGCTCGGAATTTGAGTAAAAACACAGGGAGATATGTTGAAAATATGAACAAAAAAAGTAGTTTTTTCATTCTTCCTCCAAAATTAATAACTATTATTTTTTTTAACTATTATTTTATTACTCTAACTATTATTTTATCATTTTCCTTAGGAGGCCCATTTTAGACCTCAAATTTCCTCTAATGACTGTGTCCTCCAGCGAAGCGTTTATGCCTCTATACTATTAATTTCTTATCAAGAATAATACAATTTCCCATTATATAAAACACTTGTTATCATCAAGAAAAAATAGAGTTAGATTCCCTTGCTTCATAAATCTCATCAGAATATCCCATGATCCATCATATGGAAATTAGGTTAGCACTTGTGAATTCCCTTTATTATGTTACATAGTCTCCAAATAAGCTTACAAGCTATCAACATAGCTTTTTAATGTGATAAATATACCAACAAAAACACATATGCTTGAACTGGGAATAGGCACGCCACTCGTCATAAACCAATAAAATACATGAAACCGATGTTAAATTGCGTAGCCCTTTCCAAAAGATTTTGCTTTTAGATAGCCCCAAAAGAGAAAATGGATAAGATGCATTATAATGTAAATTCCAATTCGAACAAATTTTTAATGCATGAACAGATTTCCATTGACTTTCCAAGAATAATCAGGACGGTTGCTGAGAATAAAGTACTCTTGGAGTCCTGAAGTGGAAAAATTCAGGACCTATAATGCAACAAAACATGTTTATGATGTTGAGAAATATACACTGAAATAAAAATCAAATATATATCATCTGATCCCTTGTTTAATATCTCGAATAATTTAGTGATTTGAAACATGGCCATCACTTTTCACCCTGAATACAAACCATCCAACTTCACAAATTTGAAGTACTATTTCAGAAGTTTCAACATGTTTACTGAAACCCCAATCCAACATCAGCAGTTCTCCCGGTTTGGGGTCCCTAACGACAATGGTTGATTACACTATATTTAGTATTAGTCTTAGTTTTTATCCTAAGGTTAAATGTACATAAGAGATACATTCCCCTATGAAAGCTACTCCAAATTTCAGCTTAGAAACATATTTCTCCAAAGATAACGCCAACAACAATGGTTGAGATCCTCTCCATATGATGAGTAAAATGAGCAATTACCATTTTAGAAATCAATTACCTAAATAAATAAATAAACTTTTAAAACACATTTTCCAGACCATCCCTTTAACATATATAATGCTCCTTTTTAT
>LPNX010132339.1:76572-102149 GCA_001517045.1 Pseudotsuga menziesii | reverse complement strand
TTCTTTTATTCAATGAATAAATTAATTTTTATTTAATTAATAAATTAGGTTTTTTTAAACATAAAAACAACAACCTTCCAAAGATGGAAGAGTCCTCAAATCAAATATACTAGTAACTTTAATTATGATTTAACTTGTGACTTTAATTAGGATTAAAAATCAAAATCTTCAAATCAAATATACTAATTATGATTTAACTTGTGACTTTAATTAGGATTAAAAATCAAAATCTTTTAACAAAGCAAATGAAATAAAAATTATCAACTATAATTATATTCACAAACAAAGTCTGTTACTTTACTAAATAGACATGTTCATAAATATATTCCTTGTTAACTTGGTTAATAATTTCGGAGCCACCAAATATAGAACCACATTGACTCCACAAATTCTGGATAGCTTTCATACTATGAAAAGGGATTCCAAGCAATTTTCAAGTCATGATGCCTTTAAATATTCTTAAAGTGTGTCGCGATACTACAACTATGTACCAATCTCGTATAGCTTGATGGATCATAAATATTTCAAATCTTTCACTATTGGAAATCATTCTTTTAGTAGTTGACATTTGTATTGAATTGATAGTGATTCAGTTAATGATATTGGACTCAGCTTGTGCAAGTTATTTACAACAAAATGACTGTCAAGCTCATTTTAGGTTTGGATTTTCTGGTTTCACATTAAAATCTTTGGAATCGACTGTTTTAAAAATTTAGATAAGTATAGATGTTTTAGATAGTTACCTTTCGAATTAAAATTGGTGGTTGCATGGTATAATAATTCTAAATTGGGAATTTTCTTCCATTTGGATCCAAATTTTAAATTATTTAGAATTACATATATATAAAACAACACAAATTAGATAAACTAAAACTATAAAAATTAGATTACTCATTTCTACTCTAAAAACAATGTGCTTGGTAGATCCCCTTTTAGATGGATCTATACTGGTTATGAACAACTAGAAAGAAAAAAACTAACACTCATACACATATACTACTTCTGCTAGACCTTCGAGCATATCAACAACAACCAAAGCTAGGGTAGATAGTGTTTAGTGACTACATTCTTTTATGCTAATTCAGTTGCTTCTATCTAAACATAAAGAAAAAACAAATACCAAATATGAAAGGGAAAACAAATACCAAAATTTTGATGCAATATCTCTATAGATCAAATCGTTAATTGAGTAGAATCATGAATCACTTACTAAAAATGGAGTGTTGACATATTTTTCTTTCATATATATCAACCTGAAACTTAAAAAAATTTCTAGGGTAGGTGAAAATACAATTCAAGTCATAGAGAATGTCAAATACAATTCAAGTCATAAAGCATCTCCCTGGCTGGTTTCATTGGTACTTTGATTTCACTTGAAACAGATTTTATAGTGATTAGTATAATACATAGGATGTGTTTTGTTTTCTGTTTATAACTTAGTTTCTCTTTTAATAATTTTTCTTATCATATGGATATTTCTTTTGAATTTCATTGGAATACGACCTTCACTTACTCTTGAATCCATTGGAGATGGAGAGTGAACCTGTTGGTCCAGAGCATGAGCTCGAGAGCCGTGAAGACTGCTCTTTTCAGATATGCGACCTTCGGTTGGCTACTGCGCCCTCCCTAAAACCCTAAATTGGTAACTACATTTAGAGGACTGTGGTATGTGGATTCAGTATTGAGTTTATATGTGCAACAATCGAAGAGTTGTGACCTCTCACTTCATTGGTGATGAAGACTACGTTTTTTTTGGTGCATTGTGGAATAATGTAGAGCACGATCTGATTTGAAAAGACTACAACCACATTTGAAGCCACCAATTTGCATCACAAGATATACATGACTAAATCTATGTATTTTATTACATAAATTAATTTATATTTATCCACAAGTCTCCTCTTTTTATTGAAATCTTATATTCCAATTATCAAAATCTTATAGTGTTTACTCATCACTTTTCCTAACATGAAGCCTTCATAGAAAATGTTCAATGATTTTATTATTTTAATTGAAACCAATATTTCAATTACTATATTATATTTCTTCAAAAACAACACACATATTAATATATCTGTACAATACACGGTTTTGAATGAGTTTAACATTAGGATTTTACGTTGTTAACTTTATAACATAACAAGATTGTAATAGTGTGTGTTAATAATGTGGATGTAGTGATGTTCCTTTAGTTATACTCAGTCTATATAACCAATATTAGAATAGATCATGGTCCTAAAAACTTTAACTTGTTCTTTGGTTTCGAGTTCACAAAAAAAGAAATATACGAGTCTCATGGAAATAATTTCAGCGTTCCTATGAATTTAAAAAAAATGTTTAAACTTGCATGTGAAAATAACTAGAGGAAATATTGTTTTTCTTTACCTATAGAGTTTTAACTAGTGTTCTTATTTTGCAACTAAATTACCAAACATTTTACTTAACCCATAAATGAGTTAATCATTCTTTTCACAATTTACAATTGATATCTCTGGTATTAAAGTCAATAAACGTAAACTTTGCAATCTTGGAGCAAGGTGTAACTATATAATAAATTGTTAAGATGCTTCTTTCTCATGGCGGCTCTTCTCAGGAACTCTACATTAACAATCTCATTTATCCAAAAGTTCAAAAATGATCAAAGCAGCTTTAAATTCATAAATAGACAATGCATAAATAGACATTAATGAACACTTTGAAAGAAAGAAAAAATTACTTAAGCTCCATTTCATTTTCTTTTGAGTTTGTTTGTTGCATATATGTTTAAACAATTTTCATAGCTTTTTAGTTTGAATGGAAAAAACAGACAATGTTATTATTGTAATTGGAGTTGTTGGAGGTTGCCCCAGAGAAATGATCATGAGGCCATTGACAAATTCATGAATCTATACAAGTGTAGTGACCAATGCTTCAAACACATTTACACAATTGTAAATTCAATGGCAATTCAATTTACAAATGCAATGACATTTGAATTACAAACTTAATTTAACACATTTATAAATTCAATAGAAAACTTAATTAAATTTATAATGGCAATCCAATGTACAAACTTAACACCATTATAAATTCAATGCAAACTTATTTCAATTTATAATGGCAATCCAATTTACAAGCTTAAATACATACTCTTCCATTTAATATTAATATTTTTCTTTTTCAAATTATATATATTCACAAATTTCAAAACAATCATAACCCTTCTTATTAAATAATTTAGATTTATCATCTAGTATAACTAACCAACTTCTCTTATAATATGTCTCAACAAAATAAATAATTTTTTCTTAACTTTTAAATTCACCTCTTCCAAGTTGGTCAATAAATATCATATTATTTTTATTAATAATATGTGTATTGAAAAAATTTACAATTGATAAGTTTTTAAAATAGATAAATGATTGCAAATAAATGTGTTTATGGCTCTTAATCAAATTATCCATTTTTACAATTATTGGGTTTTAAAATGTATAAGTTAGTGTCAAAATTAATTGATCAAAATAAGTATAGGTTAGTTGTTTATCTTATTTGGTTTTTTCCTAAGTTTTATTCCTTTAGTTGTTTAGCTTATTTGTTTTTTAAAGTTTTTTTTAATTTACCTTATTTACTTTAGTCCGAGACATTACCACCTCGTGGCTCTTGTTTCATAATGCATCAATTAACTAGGCTAAAAAAATATAAACATAAACCAACATATACTAAACCAGACCTTCATGCGAAGTGAAGTTTAGAGGGACACACTCAACTTTGTGAAAGAGACTTTTTGACATAGTTAATTTTACAATTATAAGAGTACAATGTATTTCTAACGAGATTGGTTGTGAACCTATAAAGAATTAACTGTTTTTATTTTTATTGAATAAGACAAATTCCATAACAAAAATTAATATTTTTCCATAATCGAACATCTGAAACAATTAATAATCTTCATACTTATCCTAACATAGTTAAGGGGACGATACTCTTTTCAATTTAAAAATAATAAAGGAAATTATCAATCTCTTATGGTCCACAAGCAGATACAGAGATTTGGATGTGACATCAACATTATGACGAGTGACTAGTGACTAGTAACTGAATAATTATTATTATTATTATAATATCACAATGTTTATCCGAAAAGCTAGAAAATCCCATAGAAATAATGATAAACCTATTAGAAAACTCCGCTTCTTCATATTCTTTCTAATTCGAAATATGTGATAACATACTCAAAGCCAATTTATATGATATGTGATTTACTAAAAGACAATTTCTATTATAATATATGAGTTTGTTCACCAAAGGTAACGTGGGGTTTGTACTTGTTCTCAATAATCATTATTTAATAATGAACCATCATGTTATTTTTATATCATATTGTTTATATATATATATATATATTTATTATATCATATGGTTTATATATATATATATTTTGGTATTGTTTATATATATATATTGGTATTGTGATTTTATATTTTGTTGGTTTAGGAAACCATCATTAACATGGTTAAAGAGTTTTATTAAATATATTTAAAAAGACTTAAAACATTTTAAAGAAATATTTGAAGTGTCTAACTCGTCATCACTTGAGTTATATTTTTGGAGCTTAAAATGAGAGTAAATCAATTTATTGGAAAATGCTATTTGGGTAGAAAGATGTTGTTGAAACATTTACAACAGCCACGAGGTGGCAATGTCCTCGACCTTGTCATTTGGGCCAAGCTAAAGTAGCTTGTTAATTGTAGCTAGCCAATGCTTTAAGACGAGTAGAAATGGGTGATTGACTTGGAAAACATGTAAATGGGTTGTCAACACAATAACTTCGCAAAAGTTACAATAACATCACCTCAAGAGTTTATTGTTCAAACATTTCAAGAGATTTTGCAAAGACCTTGGATCGAATTGGACATCATTTTCCCCTTTTTATTATTTGTAGTTTTTGCAAAGTTGGTCAATACTATTATTAACTATTTAGTCTATAATAGGAGTTCCTTTTGAACTTCAATCTATAACAATGAACTTCATTTCAGCTTAATAGTAATGATGAAGCTTTAAACATGATGAATAGATTGTTATTCATACTTGAAAAGGTATTTGTGACAATTGTGAAAATGACACTAATTAGTTTGACTTTGATTTCTTAGTAATTTGCTTATGTATATGTGAAGGTCGTTCTCTAATAATGTAAAATGCATATCATAGTGTGCTAGTCACTTTACAATATAGCGGAATTTGTTTTTATTTTTATTTTTTGTTTTATAGATATTAAAATAAAAATTGAGATAGAAATAGAAATCAATGATCAAATCAAATATCATGACCAAGATCTCAAATACCATGCCATAAAAGTGTTCAATTCTCCTCCAACAAACTTCTAGGGTTTCCATTAGAAGTGTGTAAGATATCACTTTTATACACATCCCATGAGACATTTGTCTAGGAAGATAGCAATTGTCAAAGAAGGAAGCTTGTCGCCAGTCTCTAAAATCATTAAAAAGTAGCATTTAAGTCAAGTTGATCCCTCCGTTTATGGTTGAACAAAAGATCAAACATTCTATCGTATGTATTTTTGTCTCTACTATTGTCTAAATTTGCTTCGAAGTAATTAATCTATAAATTTTTGTTGTGTGTTGGAGGAGTGTTGGAAAGTTGCAACTGGTGTGTTGAAAAGAAGATTGTTGATGCTGGTGTCTTTGCTGATATTTGTATCTCCATCTGTATCTCCTCAAATACATGCAATGTTTAGTTCTCCATTGAGACTAAGTTGAGGAAAAGTATTTCGTTTGGAAATGAAATGGTGGATACTTTTAGTTTGTAAACACTGTAAGTTCAGATTCCTTGTCCGATTTATGTTAAGGATACATGATTTTTATAGCAGAAGTGTAAAACAAAAATTCCTTGCATTCATTTTGCAACCGATTATTAAATTTCTTATGGTTATTGTTCTCGGTAAAAGAAAAAAAAATGTCAGATTTTTGGTTCTAATCTTAGTGGCAATATTAATATGTAATTCTGATTGCACTAACAATGCATGATTACTCATGATAACCTCGATATTCATTAAAATATTTTTGGTTAGAACCAATGCAAATTGCAGTAAGAACTCTCCTTTTTGAATTTCAATCTACATTGAGTAAAGAAACGAACCGCTCGCTAGTCACAGTTGCATCGAGCTGCCTCTTCCCCTTTTGACATTGAAGACCAACGTGGAGACTGATTGTGGAGATAGTGGAGGTATTTTTTTTGTGTGTCTACATGAAGGTATTTTTTTTGTGTCTACATGGAGGTATTACTGGTGAATGCGTTGGTGTGGCTCCACAGTTGGCTGCATATTTGAATTTTAGGGGATTCATTTGGTGTATGGGATTGTTGTGTGTGAGCTGCGTCCAAGAACCATAGAAAGTTTTACTTGACATTGTTGTGTTGTGCATGAGCCTAGTCACTAAGTATATATGCATATTTGGTGTGAAAAAAGGGTGAGGTTCTTTACCAGTGACTCTTGTTCGCTCCTTGCGCCGAGGTTTCTGAATTTTAAGTGACATCAGTCCTGCGTGAGGCTAGGTGATATTGTGGTGAAAGATCGTATTGTTGGCAATGGACAAATTCTAGTTTTGAAAGGTTGTTTGTAGGAAAAGATGTGCACACTTTCTATCAATATTGGTTTGGTTTGAAGAAAATGAATATTTATGATTATTTTCAAATAAATGCCTTGCAGTGCCAAATAAATAATATGGAGAAAGATTCATAGCACACTAGATAAATATTTACACACATTACAAACTTGGAGGCTGGAGAGTAGATAACATTTCCATATGCATGGAATTAAAAACCAACCGGACCAGACCGGTTCTTTCACTTCGTGGGACTTCCTACATTATAAAGTTATAAATTTATAAGTGTAGACAACAGAGACTTGATCTGAGTAATACTATTAACAATGTCCTGAACTTGTGCTCTATACTATTAACTTGCAATGAACCGATTTGGAGAAAAATGTATCGTATAGAATGAACTTGGGAGCAAACCAAACAAGAAATTTTTTCCATTAACTTGCATTCAACCAATCTGGAGAGAACTATATCGTATTACCTTGCAATTAAATCAATCTGGACCTTTGTCAATTTGGAGTGGAATTACTGGAAGGAGACCCAAAAAAATCTATGAACATGTGATCTGGCTTAGTAGAATCTCCTTGAGCTCCTTCATTGCACCTGCAAAACAATACATGTGAACATATTGCAATTTTTTTTATAAATCAAATGTTAATTAGTCAAAATATTGAACACACGAATAATAGTACACATACCAAATGCCTCGAAGATCAATATGAGAATGTTAGTGTCGATATCCACATCCAAAGTGAAAACCACTAGAGTACCCTGGTTATGGCCTTTTGGGTCAGGCGAGATCCCAACACGAATGGTGTACTGTGCTCATATGGATTTTCCTCATACAATCCCTCCTGATAATACCGATTGTGGTGGTGGTGGTAGGCATATTTGATCGTGTTCATCTCCATCGCCATTGTCATGTCATTCTCATCTCCATCTCCTTTTTATTTTCTTTTGTGAATCTCTTGGATGTCTGTTAAGCCTGCTTTCGTTCACTGCACCCACAACCAACAACATGAGAAAGGGAAAGCAACAACCGACCAAAATCAAAGGAGAAACATGCCAGGTTAAATAATAAAACAACAAAAAGGTTAGGTCCAGGCACTTACATGTGAAAGAACAAGGCACTCATAACTGGTTTAATTGGTCAATAATGACTTGTGTCAACCCTTATCCCCTACCGCTAAGTGTTGATGGTGTCAACGTATTAAGATAGCATTCAGATGAGTTGAGCTGCACTAATCTAATCTAGATCTTGAATTTGACAGTATCACTTGACCCATCTATTAAATTTGTAGTGCATATGAGAAAAATGGAGCACATATGAAAATTTGGGTGATAAATTAATGTTTAATTTTGAATTGAATTTTAATTGTGTGCATGCGATGGTGGTGCTGGTATCATCAGGCACCTTAGCAGCAGTCGTGATTGCATACATTGGGTACAAGGGGAATTCTCACACTGAATGGCTAAAAATTTGCAATAACTTTGATTGGTTCTGCCACCATACGGATGGCGATATAGTTATTTTGTTTGTTGGAGACCTAATATTTATGGTACTCGCGATCATGTCTATTTATAGTATTTACAGATGTGCAATTTGTGCCCATTGATGGCGGTGAGTGGGAATAGTGTTTCTTTCGTTGTATATGTGAAGTAGGGGGGGTATGGGAAGAGGCCTTGTAGAATATATGTAATTTAGGACTGTGTCTATATTAAAGACATAATATCTACAAACAAGAGCATTAAAAACAACCCTGAAACCATACCATGAAAAATATCTCAAAGCCCAAACATGAGCATTAAAAACGACCCTAAACCACAATCATGAAAAACCTTGGAGAAACACAAAACCCACATTTCAACACAATTAAAGTTTTGCTGAGCTGAACTAGCTTTCAAAAACTTGCCACATGGATAAGTAAATGTTTTCATTTAGAACCAGAATGTGTACATATCCTATATTCGAAAGAACCAGGAGAAGCAACACTTCTCTCGCAAGCAACAACAACAATGATAGCAGATCTCATTCAAGGAAGATGTTGGTAGCACTTCACATACTGATAAATGCAGGTCTTGAATATCTTGACACTTTGCCCAATTTGATATGCTTGGACATAATGAATTAATTGCCAGCACCACGGTTGTCTAATCCTCTAGATCACAAATTTGGAATATTAATTGGGATCTCGAAATATGAAATATTAAAAGAGGTATTGTTTGAGAGGAGCATTATAGTAGCATTGTTGATATCAGTGATGCCGCCAGGTTCTGGGACACAGGAACCCAAGGCAACGTCATCTGACCAGACCAATAATAAGCTTAAAAAAGTAGACATTTAAGAAACTTAAAAACTAAAAAAATAAAAAATAATACATAGCCTTAGTATAACTTCTATGTTTTTTTTAAATGACTACAAATTGTTCCAAATAATTGCCTTGAGTGATTCATATATATCCCTTGTCGGGGCCATACATATTGGGATTTAAAACTCAATATGTTTAAAAATAAAAATGATTTATTTATGAGGGATTTAAATGATGAATTAAATATATTATCTTACTAAGTAGAGAGGTGCTTTACATCTTAGAATGGGGATACGTTGTCACATAATGTAGTGTTATGTTAAAAAAAAGAAGTAATTAAAAATCATGTATGCTCGTAAAATAAAAAAATTAAACCAAATAAAAAGTAATTAAAAAAATCTATGTCAGCTCATAAAATAAAAATTTAAAACAAATAAAAAGTTATTAAAAAATCCATTTGGATCATATAATAAAAAAATAAAAACCAACATAGATCCATCTTAAACCTAGATTTATCAAGCACCAAGATGGATCAAATTTCTCGAGGTGCAAATTTGTTTTGGACATGTTAAAAAAAAATTACACCTCAAGAAATTGGATCTCTCTTAGTGCTTGATAGATCTATATTTAAGATGGATGTATGTTGGTGAAATAAGGACAATATTGAATACCTCTATCATATTTTTATCACAAGTCTCTCTAATACCATTAATAAGTTCTCTATCATGGTGTCATGTAGAAAGGAAAATAGAGCAACCAACTCTTGTTATTGATAAAGAGTGCAAGCATGCTAGAAAATCCATTAGGGATGCTTCTAACGAGTCCTTAAAATTTGACAAGATATATAATTACAAAGTCATAATTAAAAGGAGGAAAATGCACTATATAAATATAAAACAAGAGAATCATTTACACCTCTTTAAGGTAGATCCTAGGAAATTTTGGAGGCAAATTCTAAATCATAAAACTAAAGAACGCAATATGATTCCTTTGAAATCCATGTTAGCTGATAGAAAAAAAAACTGCATAGATCCATCTTAAATAGAGATTTATCAAGCACCAAGAGGGATAAAATTTATTGAGGTGGAAATTTTTTCTAGACTTGTAAAAAAACTAAGATTAAAAAAATTAACCTCAAGAAAGAGGATCCCTCTCGGTGCTTGATAGATCTATATTTAAGATAGATCTAGGTTGGTTAAATAAGGACAATAATGAAGACCTCTATCATAATTTTATCACAAGCCTCTCTAATACCATTAGTAATTTCTCTATCATGGTGTCCCGTAGAAAGGAAAATAGAGCAACCAACTATTTCTATTGATGAAGAGTGCAAGCATGTTAGAAAAACTATTAGGGATGCTACTTACGAGTCCTTAAAATATAACCAGATATAATTATAAAGTCATAATTAAAAGGAGGAAATGTATTATTTAAATATAAACGAAGAGTATCTTTTGCACCTCTATAAGATAGTTCCTAACAAATTTTGGAGGCAAATTCTAAGTCATAATTCTAAAGAAATATTTATGACTCTAATTCCTATCTTAAAATATTTATGAATCCCCTTAAGTCATGTACAACATTCAACCCTTTCTATAGAGGAATAAGTTTTCTCTTTAGAAGACATAGAGTTTGGCGTTAAGTGGCTCACAAAAGGGAAAGCTAAGGACTTTGAATGATGCCAAGCGTAAATCTTAAGAACTGGTGGGCCTATCCTCATCTCTCACATCCGTAAGCTATTTCAATTAAGCAATGAAGAAGTGTTTTCCTAAACCTGGGACAAAAAGCCTCATTGTTTGTTTTTTAAAAGTGGTGATAAAAATAATCCATCTAATTATAAGACCACTATATATTTAAAAGTGGAGATAAAAATAATCCATCTAATTATAGGACCATTATGATTAGCCCACTTTTAACTAAGTTATATAGAACTATTTTGGAAAAAAAGATCAACATATGGCTAGAAACTCATGGAAAAATATGTAAAGGCCAAGTAGGATTTAGGAGCTACCATTTAGCTATGGACCACCTTGTTACACTTAGGATCATTGCTGAGGAATGTTATAATAATAAAACCAATCCCTTGTGCCACGTTGTTGAATTTAGACAAAAACTTGACATAATGCCCAGAACCAACCTTTGGAATATTAAAAGAGTTAAATGTTCCTTTATAGTTGAGAGTTGTTGTGATAAGGTTGTATGACAAGGTTATTGAAAAGTTTAGTAACTCTGAGGAATTCTCAAAAGAAATTAATTGTAATATAAGAGTCAAGCAAGGTTTTTTTTTGTACCCTACCCTTTTTGGTATATACATTGATAGGCTAGAGGGTTGTTTGAAAGACAGAGGTTGTGTTGGCACAACTTTGACTAATATAGTTATCATCCTTATTCTTTACGTTGATGATATTGTTCTTATAGTGAGGAGTCTCTTTGACCTTGATAAGAAACTAAAAAATCAAGGATTTTTTCTCTAACCAGATATGACTATCAACAATGACAAAACAAAGGATATGATGCTCAAATCCCAAAATGTATGACTACAACAACTTGGAGGAGGTGACTTCATACAAATATATCAAAATCGAGCTTCATCACAAAGTTAACTAGAAATATCACACTGAGATAATGATTAATGGAGGGTGGAAAGTTTATGTGGAATTGAAAACAATTGTAAATCAATTGACTTTTGGTTTTGGGATAAGATGAAACTCCTCTTTAATACTCTCTTCACTCATGATATTTGATATGGGTGTGAATTTTGGGGTTCCACCATCTCTAGAGAATCATGGAGAATGATAGAGAAATTCCAAAAGTGCTTTATAACATATAATCTCAATATTAAAGGAAATACACCATTTCCTATCCTCCTCATAGAGGTGAGACTTTGCCCCATTGATAGCATGGCTATGACTAGGTACTAAATGTACAAGAATAAAATAAACAACATGAAATACAAGAAGATTTTTAATATTGCTTCATACTCGAAGAAAAACAACCTACAACTTAATCAAGGTTGGCATAAACATGCCATGTCTTGGCTAATTCATTGGGAAGTTGAGGAAGAGATAACTCTACAAAATAGTGATAATATTAAAAGTATCATTACATCTAAGTTTAAGGAAAATTTGTGGTATAACAAAGAATTAGAAGATAATAAAAAATTAAGATACTATAAGGAGGTGAGCATCCCTACTCTAGAAGATAATATTACTCTGTCTGTTCTAGCTAGAGAAAAAGAGAAAACTAACATTATTAAAATAAGAACAAACTCTCATGAGATCCCTAGTGAAACAGGGCACTGGAAAATTCGTAAAACTTCATGGGATGAAAGAAATTGTCATCTTTGTGATTGTAAGAGGGTTGAAGATGAGAATCACTTTCTCATAGAATGTCTTGCATACACCAACATTAGAGTGAAATTTCAAAATATATGCTACAATATTGACCTTCTTAATCTTTCAACTCATCATAACTATGGTTATTTAGGATTACTTCTCTTAAATATTTTCGAGCATGGAGATAAATCCTAAAGCAAACCAAGTGAGTCCTTGCCTTCCTTAAGTTTCAATAAAACAAATTTGGACTTAGTGGATGTTAATAACCATCATTATCATGATCATTATATACATATACATGTACATTTACATATTGAATCAATTTATTGACAAAACATTATTTGTCCAGGAGAAAGGGGAAGTTGAAACTTCAAATATTGAGTAGACTTGAGTACAAGGTGTGGAAAGAAGAAAAGTGTGTCTAATGTGTTTACACTACAAAGTTCAACCGTGAACAAAAATTTCTAGGTAATTTCTATGAATTTATATTTTATGAATGCCTTTATTTTCTTTACGACCAACTTAAAACTTTCTAATTTCAATTTTAATGTCTTTAAGAAATATAAAAAGTAGTTCATACAATCCAAATGGAAATAATTGTAAATAATTTAGGTAGTTTTATGGGTTAAATGTGCAATAGAGTATATTAGTTAGAATCTATAATTGTAAGTATAATTCAACCATTCATGAGTTTATATTGAGATTAAGTTGGGATTTATAACATCAACAAGGGTTTATGAGGAAACAAATTCAAGTTGTTAATTTTATTTCAATTCATGCAATATTATGTGGCTATTTTTTATTTAGTTATATTAGTGTATGAATTTATTTTAAATTTTTTATAAATATTGTAGTGGGGATTTCTCCCTAACTACATGGAAATGCACCAACCTTAGATCACTGAGATCGTAAGGTAGAGTTCAATGGAATAACAAAAAACTAAACAACAAGAGAAACAACGATAACAAATATTTTTTAGGGCTTTTTTCATATATAAACTAACTACTGCATAAAATAAAAACAAAATTCCTTTTTCCTGCAAGATGGGCCACTGTAGCCGTCCTCAGAAATGGGTTGGTTTTCTAGTCTTCTCCATGGACAGTTGTTAAACGTCGGATGGATCCAAAGTGGGTACGGAGAGATATCAATGTACATTATGGGAAATGGTGTGGCAATGGGAATAATGACAAGAAAGTATGTGGTATGTATGAGAGAAAATGGCACAACGTAACCACAAGTGAATGAAAAGGTGTTTTGGGAGAGCCCTTCACAATGTATATATAGTATGGTCTTAGGTTTTTTTAATCCATGGTAACGACCCATGGTATTTTGAACCTTTCTCATTTTTTAGGGTTTTTTACCCTTTTTTTGAGAAAGTGGGGATAAACCATAATGAATTCTCGCTATCCCTTCATTTATGGAAATGAATAATGGTGTTTTACACCATTTTTTGTGGAAATACAATTGTGAAGGTCAAAAGTAAGGGAAATATGGTGGGATTATGATGCATGTATATGGTTTAGACCATGGAAATCTAGCTTAACACTTTTTAGTGTTAACAGATTTTCCCTAAATGTGTGAGGGCAGGAGCTCATCGTATGGACGATAGACATCATAGGATCATGGAAATAATGGTGACAATAGTGGAGAGACTGAAGAGACCCACAGAGAAGTGGAGTTTCCTCGTTCAAGCTACAATTGATTTTGTTTTTTTATTGGTTCTCAAAAAATGGATGAGATACATATAATGCGTGACATGTATATGGACGAGGCAGGCATACCCATGCTCGTAACAATGTCGAAAGAATAAATAATGGGATCAAGGATCAAACATGGGAGCCGATCAGTACATATACAAATGATGATACATAATGGTGGCCTCAATGGGAGGCTGAATACAATATTGGTCTGAAGAACTGATACAAAGAAACAATGACATTCTCATGGAATGCAATCTCATCACAACTAATGCTTTGCTAGATATGGAAGTGTACATAACTGGAGGTACTCAATGTCTGAGAGTCAGAATATCTGTGGTACAATATATAGCATCAATTACTGGAGATACATGGAAGAATAACATAGGGAGATCCAAAACACTATCGCCAACATAGCCCAAAAATCACAAGGGGCATGTGATTGTATAGGTCCCATTGGTAGACTTACCAATGTGCTAGAGTCAGGTGACAACCGGGGTCTTTGACCAAATAATGAATGTACCAATACCCTGTACGAATCTCAACAATGCAATGATGTAGCTGAAGTTGAGCATGTGAGACACAACCAACTTGAAAGTCACTAATGACTCCTTTTAAGTGGTCCAAGGCACTCATCAATGAGGTGCATGAAACTAGGATACAAGGACCTCTAGGTCTATCCTCTGGAATAGATGTGCTGACATCAATAGAGGGATACCTGCAACTAATCAAGGCAATGGTGTTTCCTTGACTATAAGCACGAGGGGGATAACCAAATATGTGGAACAATATGGGGATGACACACTTAATGGGGAAATAAGGGCAGGGGAGTATAGGGGACTCAAACTTCTTTTGTTTAGAGTATGACGGTAGGGATGACCTAGAAGCAAATGAAACTGAGTCAAGGGAGAGGGATCATAGTTGTAATACTGGAAATATAACTACAATGGGAAACACTGAGGGAGGTAACTGGACTAGTGGTATCTAGAGGATCCAAGGAAGGCTCATCGCATAATACTCTAAACAAAAGCGACCCAAAGGGGGGGAGCTACCATACTATGATATCATATGTGGTGGTGTATAGAGGCATCATTTTAGGCCTTTTTCATAGTTTAAGTAGCACAAAGAAGGGATAGAAGTAAGCTCGATATGACATGATCACGTGGATTTTCAGCGAGCCCAAGAAAGTAAATGCTTGATGGTGTTTTCATTTTAAGAGAGTTCAAAAATAGGAAGAAGACTCCAGCATGGTCCCTTTTCATTAATAGTCTCCTAGGCCCAAAAAAGAATAAAAGTATACAAAGGAGAGCTCTCCCAACCTTTGGGGGAAGGGAGACTTCTTTACTGTTGGTAGTCTAATCAGTTTGAAAAAGGTTAAACCTATACTGAGTGGACGGTCGTTCAAATAATTTTACGAGCATGAATGAAACCAAGTTTGCTCGGCATTATTTTCTTTATGAGAAGGCTAGAAAAGAGCTTAAAGACAACCCATAATGAGATTTTTCGTAAAGTACGGTCCCAAGGTCTGAGAAAGCATAAAAGGATACAAAGGGAAACGTTCCTAGCTTGAAGGTGCTAGGGTGATCCGTTTCTTATAATAGTCTATGCGGTATGGAAAAGGAAATAAATGAGGCCACATAGGCGCCCTTTCACATACTTTAACGAGCGTGAAAGGAAGCAAGCATGCTCTAAAACATTTTCATTCTTTTAGGAGTCAGAAAAGAGCTTAATAGAAACTATGTAATGGTCAATCAGGCAAGGAGGAAGTTTTCAATGGATGGAAAGAAGTTATGTTGTGAACATGGCTGATAGGAATAACGGAGGAACACTGATGGGGCCTCCTTGCGAGACGATGGATGGAGGTATAATAAGGCCAACTATGTAGTATGGATGGAGCGGAGGGATCGTGAACATGCCAATACATACAAGGGGTGATTCATGTGATGGCACACAAATCGAGGTGACTCCGGGAAATGGCCTGAAGAAAATAGGGAGGGAGGCAGGCTAGTATAGGTCATCTCTTCACCTGAGAGCTTTTTGAACAGTGGTGGCAACTTCATATCCTCATAGAGGAATATCCATACATGGGCATGGACTACCAGGGAGATGCAAAGAGACCTTGACCTGACGGTATGTTATCATAGTGGTAGCTAGATCATATGTGCGACATACTATGTGTATGTGCAGATGTGGGATCATAGCCTCTAGTGGGGTACCGGGGACATAGGAGCAAAGTGGAGAGGTTATATCCACCCGCTCATGTGCAAAGGATGCGACGAAGTTCTACAATGGACTCACTATCGCTGGACATGGAGTGACTACTAGAGGGGGTCACTGTCTCATGGTAAAAATGATGCAAACCAAAAAGGAAAAACTATGACACAAGTGTACTCATGGTGGGTGACTTCAGGGATAGAACCTCTTGAGGTAGAGCCCATTGCAGGGATTCTTCAAGAGGTGGTCATCAGAGTCAGCAAGGATGTATGCCCCCTTACCGAGGTATCGATGGGTGACATATGGGTCATACCACATTGAATCAAACTTTCCTTTCCCTATCTTATCATTGATCTGATCGTAAACGAGGACTAGATCTCCCTCACTAAATGTGCGAGGGTGGACATGGGAGTCATAAAGGGACTTTGACTGAGTATTGGATGATTCTATCATATGGAGAGAGGAATGATGGTCTTCATTGGTTCTCTCAAGAATGAGTAGGAGTTTTTCTAATGGTGAAGTGTTAGGGAGGAGTTCGACGGAAAGGTGGAGCGACGAAATATGGCATTCAGTGGGAACAACCAACTCCACGTCGTGGACTAAAGGGAATGGAGTAAAACTGGTGGCGGTTTTAAGGATCTCTCCATCATTACAAAAGTGGTGTCGGGATAGATCAGGGTGATCTTCCATGGTCGACGAGGAGGAAGGACTACTGGACGTAGCGATCATGTAAATGGTGTTATTCATGTCTAAGGAAGAAGTCAGAGGGTGGATCTCCTTGAGGACAGTAATGTCAGACTCGTGGGAGTGCTTCCGAAGGTCGCGAAGGAGTGACCGATACTCAGGAAAGTCAGGGAAATGGTGGGAATAGTGATCATATAGACCACAAACTGCACAAGGATGGTTGGTTCACAACGACTTGTTTTTGACAACTGGTGCATCTGGGATGGTGAATACTGGGGTATCACTGGTCTGATCTATAGTGTTCAGGTGGGTGTGAAGGAGAGGAAACTCAGGAAATTTTTGTGTTGCATGGCCTTGGGTATTATTCAAAGTGCAAGTAGGATTCAGGCTTGGTTCTGTCATGGATTTGGCTACCTTTCCCCCAACCTTCTTTGGAGGAGGAGGGACATGATTAGAGACAAGAGTAGTCTTTGGTGGAATAGGAGGAGGGTGTGACATCATCTCAATAGGTTGGACGGGAGTCAACATGACCTGGGCTGTTGGGGGTGGAGTAGGTGGCTCGAGGTACGACACAAGAATTCCCAACATGAAATAAGGAAAAATGGGAGTAGCCACAACAGGATTTCTCATAATGTCGGATGGTGGAAAAAGGAAGGGAATCGTGTGGATGAAGGCGGAGGTGGTAAGGATAAAAAGCTGTTCATCATAGGAGCGTTAGCGAAAAATCCCAGGTGAACAACATATAGGGATGGAATGGACACGTTGTCGATGGTAGTGTCAATCGTAGGAAGGACGTGTTCCAGTGTGGCCTTCCCCTTCAGATCATAGTCGTAAGATGGTCGATGGTCATGATATTCCCATCATGAGGGAACATCAAGAGTCAAAATATGGTATAGGAAATGGCTCACATTGCATACATGTAACTACGTCCTAGGAGGAGGTTGTAATCAAGTTGGGTGTTAACAACCTCAATGTCAATCAACATTGTTTTTCCAGATAAATCAACAAGAATATTCGTGAGAGTGCCTTGGGGTTGAGCAAAGTGGCCATGATAGGCACGAAGGGTGGTGGAGGAAGGTTGAAGGGTGGGAGATCCAAGTTTCTTCCAAAAAAAGGTTGACATAACATAGGTGGATTCCTCCTCATCAATAATGCATCGATGAATAACCAAATTCTTAATTGTGACCAAAATGTGGATGACGACGGATGATGGCATCCGGGGTTCTCCCTGATCCAGGTCAAAGGTGATCAACCTAGAATTAGAGGGATTAATGGCACCTAACGTGGATAACAATGATTTTCTTTGCGAGGGACAAGTTTTGAGGACTTCCAGAGAAGACATGGCTATGGGAGATGGGGCCAAGTCATCAAAAAATACTATAATTGAGTGTAGCTCTGGCAGTTGCATTGTTCACGATGCCACCGAAAAGGGAATCATGGGACTTTTGCATCCTTGTCCATAGGAGGTCTAAGAAAATGCAAAGACATGTCAGGAGTTATGGAGGTGTATGTCGCTGATGGGTCAACATTTTTGGTGGTGGAACCATACTGGTTTAATCGAGTCTAAAGGTTGACATTGGATGATAATGTCATGAGATGATGGACATTAGCCTCAACAGGTTGGGATGCAACAATGGTTGTGGGAGATGGTGGGGCCAAGGGCTAGGTTGAAACCATTCCTTGGTGTGGTAGGGGGTTTTGGAGTAACATGGGTGGAGGACCCGAAGGTGCAAGGTTTGGAGGAGCTGTAGCATTCACATTGGGATCATGTTGACTATTGTTTTGGAGTAACTACTAGGCACGAGTCAAGTGGGGACACTGATGAGTGTAATGTGCGTAAGTGTTACAGATGGCACACAAATGGTTAATCCGTAACTGTGGGTTCTTCCCAATTCGAGAAAGACATTGAGGATTCTGTGTAGGGGGTTCAGTATTGTTATTGTTCAGAGGATTGGCCTGTTGGCCACCTCCTTGGTTCTGGTTGTTGCCCTGATTCCTACCTCTATTGTTATTTCCCTTCCCTTGTTACTTATTGGGGGTGGGTTAGTAAGGGAGGTTTTGCTGTACATAAGCCCATCCCCTAGAAACAGGAGGAGTCAAGGCCAGAGCCAGAGAGGGTTGCATGGGTGCTGCACAATAGACCAGAGTAGCTGGTGGGGCTGCAAAGCTGGTCGTCTGGCCATTACACGAGTGTGTCCAACAAGTCGGTCCATGAACATGAGGAGTTGGTGCGAAAGGCATGGATCTAATTTGATTCGTTATGCATGAGTAATCAAGGGTGTAACTGGTGGTGGCACATAGGATGGTGTAGCACCGGATTGGGCCATGATGCGTGAGTAATCAAGGGTGTAACCTGGTTGGGAAACACTATGGGTGTTACTGGGATGGAGTGGCATAACAGGAGAGGCTGAATGATACTGAGGATGCTGGGTAATAGAGCCATTGACTCCATCAACAGAGTGGGATATTCCCAGTGCATCTCCATGTGAGGTGTCGGTATCGGGAGCATCAGGTATAATGGTATACAAGTAACAGAATTGGGCGTATATCATATCGAACTACTGATCCTTAAGGATGGATTCTTATTCAGTTTATGGGCACTTAGATTCAACGTCCTTGTCTATGGGAGGGAGTAATGTTTTGAGGAACCAATCTAGGAATATCCTATATTCTAACTGGATCTTGCACAAGGTATGATAGTGATGCCATTCATGGATATGATCCGTAATGTGGGTAGTTGTGTTATGTAGATGGGATAGTAAGATCTCCACTCCCTCGTCATAACAGACAAGTAGTTTGAAGTACTGAAGGAACATCAAAGCTAACGAAGAGAATTTAGGGTAGGTAGCATGAGGCAGTTCTATGTACCACTTGGCTGCAACACCAGTAAGTGTGCGCTGGAATAACCTCAACTGGAATGAATCATCCACTATGTTGTTAGATGAACACCATAGGTGGAATGGCATAATATAATTTTGAGGATACTCTCCTGCCTTACCCTGAAAATTAGGGATGTTTGAGGGAAGAGTGGTAGGCATGGGAGGCCATTGTGGGTGATGACGAATGGGGTCATTGGTCAACTGTGCCAAATCAGGCATGTTGATACTAGCCATAAAAGGGAGACTAGAACTGAGAAAGGCTCAGGAAGGACCAACAATGGTGCCAGTGATAGCAGGAACATAGTTCTCGTGCATAACTGGGGGTGATAAGGCCGGATTTCGACAATAAGAAAAGTTGTTGGTATGGTAGGAATGGTTGGAACTGGCGTGGAAGGACCAATGCCCCCAATCATAAATGGTGGAATAGTAGTGACGACGATGGATGGAATGGGATTGTTGATCCCATTTTTGTCATCTTTTTTTCAGGTAATAATTTACATGTTTGACATATGTTTTGTCACCTTTTGGCATGTTTTATGTCGTGCAGTTCACTATTTAGCCCCAAGTACGACTATATTTTGGGTTTATGCAAGTTATGGTTTATTTCTACTATTTCACGATTTTATTGGTTAAATCCGATGATATTTGATGATATGCTAACATATTAAATTGTTGTTACAGATCATAGTCTTCAATGAACCAACAAGAAGGAAACACATTCATCCTAGATATGTGTAGAGCATATCCAGCTCACTGTTCGAACCACTGAGCCAACTGTGTGCTGTTGATGATAGATTCCCAAGTTTTAAAGCATGAAATGGTTTGCAAACTACCTACTTTCCATGCATCTGGGTGAGAACATGATCCTCATTCTAGAAGGATTTCCAATGTGCTGCCTTTGTTTGACACCTTGACACTAGCCACGTCAAAGCAGAGCCTGTATGCCACATCATGCGCCATAGAAGAACCATTTCGCGAGGAAGGAGGAAAACGTTATGTGTTGGCCATTCGATCAGTTATTTGTCATAATGGTTGACTTATCTTAAGAGAATTCGACCACTGAAAGGGTCGACTTTCTCTCCCTTTGTAAAACACTATATATACAAATGCTTCCATGCAAGAAGGAGTTAATTAGCTAGTTGATACATGTGCTCATTTTTTACCCTAGAAAATTTGTAATACTTTTCTTCAATTTAATAAAAGTTCTTCCTATGCTGTGCATGATCATGTCTTAGTAGAGTTTAGCAAGTCATCACTTTGACTGCTAGGAGGGCCCCTCATCAACCAGATATTTCTCTTCCTGTGTATTTTCGTTATTCCCTTTTTTGCAAATTAGCGTAGTTTTATTAGTAATTTGTTTATGCAATTTAGTTACTGTAATCGTTCATGTCATTTGTTTCCGGTAGCATAGATTATACTTTGATATTATGTTGTTAATGTAGTTTCCTTTTGTGAGTTAAGCAACCAGATGCGCACAAATTTGCTTTCAATTTCCTTTTCAAGTCTTTCTAGTTTATTGCTTGGTTTTATGTTGATAGAATAGATTACTTTGATATTATAGGATCCAATTATAGTAGGTTCAATTCTGTTTCTTTCCATTTTGTTATGACTTCATTTAGTTATATTCTAGCTTGTTTAATAATGCAATAGATGATGATGTTTTTTAATTATGAATTGAGTTTAATTTATTTTATAGATTGAATTTAATCATTAGGTAGGTTTAATTCCTGTCCTTTACATTTCATTATCATGTGCATGGATCAGCTGATCTCAAAATCATTTAAATTAACTATTCCTTGACATTTTAGTGCTTTTTGTGTGTAGGCTGTCATTCAGACAACCTGTTCTGCCTATCATCTAGACCTTTGCTCCAGTCTGTTATCCATCCTTTCATTAAGCCCTTAGCATTTTTAATCTGTTTTAAGCCCGTTCCTTTAGTTTTTTGATTATGTTTTGATATTGGTAGTTAGACAATGGTTGTGTTTCTTCTTAAAGCCTTAGGTTAGACTGTTTAAAATACTTATTAAGTTTTATTCCTATTTCTTCCTTCTTTTCACCCTATGTTTAGAATTATGTCATGCGTTTTGATTATATCTTTGGCTTGAATTGATTTCACCCTTTTTATATATAGTTTAGAGTTACTATATGTCAATATTAGGGAAATATGTTAGTACCTTGTAAATTGATCATAAGCAGTAGAATCTGTCCCTTCCAATTAGGTGGTTACCAAATAAACCTATAGAATAGGATTTAAAATCATCTTTATTAAGTTTTTTACTTTCTCCTCTTTATTAAGTTTTCTACTTGTTTATAAGTTAGGTCTACCTTCTTGTAGTGTTGTTCCATCTTTTGTAGTTAGGAGTTATTTTCTTATGAAATAAATCATCATGTTTACTATCACTTGCAATTGGACGTTTCTTAGTCTACACAAGGGATACCTGTGATGATAGGTGGAATGGATGTGATCCCACAACTAACAATATCCCCTTGAAAGGGATCAAGATTTACACCATACATGGGGCTAGATGGAGTAGTGAACAAGGTGGGTTTAGACTGATATGAATCCGAATTAGACTCAGAGGCCATTTTTGGCTCCAAAGGTGGTGAGTGATGTCGAATATGGCTCTGACGGTGACGGTTCAAAGAACCAAACTAGGGGTGTGCCCCCTAATCCTATGTGAGTAGTGTGGTGGAGATATGATGACTATATAGAGTGTTGTGTAATAAATGAAAACTTAAGAGTATCGATCACAGGCTCAAAAACCTAACTACAACTGAGTGTGTAGAAGGAGAGCGTATGAAATGGCGTCACACATGCCAACAACAATATCTAAAACCAAATTGTGACATCGAGTCACAAAAAGGCGAGTCTACAACAAAGTGGCCAAAAATCCAACAAGCAGCACTACCTATCAAATAAAAATGACTCACTAACCTATGGGGTATGAGTGTAAGCAAGCCCCTAAGTACAAGCTGGAAGCCCCTCACAAATTGTATCCTCAGCAAGGTGATGAAATCCCAGTCAGACAATATGAAATGGAAGAAAAATATAGGCTAAGAGAATCCCACTACCGATAAGAACCTCTGGGTAAAAGAGCCCTAGAAGAATGGAAACTAGGATACCTCGTTCATGACATGTCCGTTTGGTTTACTAGTGCTCAAGCCCTTTGTCCCACTACCCCCGGCTGGGTGATACGGGGAGGACTACGAAGGGTCAGCCTTTGGTGCAAGATGGAGTGTAGTATTCCACCCTAACTTTTGGAACCTCTTCGTTTGTGATTTACTCCTGCAGAGCAGGGAGCCTCCTGACAAACTGGTTGTGACCATGTCAATAAGTATAAGAGAATTTTGGTCCCCTAATGGAAAACAACTATGTCTAAGGATGTAAGTGACAGAAGGGTGTTGTTTGGATGCCTATCCCCAAAGTCCTAACTTGGATACAATATTGTTTTGTCCTCAAGAGAGGTTACAATGTTGGCTGTATTAAGTTATTTTTAAGGCTTGCTTGGGGACATGAACCAATATTTTCACTTATATGGTGTGAAATGTGTGCAACTGATGTGTATTCCAAACCTAGCAATCCATGATGAAGCTGTCCCAATATCACTGCCGGGATGCAAATATAATGTAGTAAAGAACAGTAAATATGCTGCAAAATAAATTTTTCTTCTAGAAATAAAATGTACTTGACACAAATGAGCAGTAAAGGGAACTAATCAAACGTAGGAAACATGCATGGGGTTTCAACCATGAATATAAACTAGAACGACTCATACACCAAGCAAGTGGGATCTCAAAACATACCAAGGGGCTGCAAAAAGATCAGATCTGGACAAAAAATGGGTTGAAAAAGGGTTTGGGATAGGCAGCGGGTATGAAACAAGAATCTGAAGCACACAAATAGACTGAAAAGCTCTAGGTTGTACCTAGTAGCAGAACATACATGATCGGGGTCACACAGAACATAAGAATAGTCGTGATTTGTGTGAAAAAACAGTCAATAGACTAATGTCAAGAAAAACAGAGTGTTAAGCGCGACAAGTTCGCTCGAAACCAAGTCACAGTAGTGACTAGGGTCACTCCGAAAGCCGAGACAGGAACGATCTGGGTTTTTAAGCCATGTATCTCTTATTGGGGCTGGAGGCGTGACCTAGGTCATGCTTATTGGGAAGAAAGGCATGACTAGGTCGCGACTCGGTCCAAACTATTTTTTTTGAAAAACAGAGTCGGCTAGTGCCGGGGGGCAAGAATCAGCGCAGTATTGGTTCATATCGTCCAGGAGGGGGCCCAATCTATGATGAATTAGGGCAGAAGAGAGGAACAAACCAATGAAAACCTGCAAAAAAAAATATCCGTATGGATCAACCCAGTGGAGTCCCCAAAAATGTAATGGGGATTTCTCCCCTATTACTTGCAGATGCACCAATCTTAGATCCCTGAGATCGTAAGGTAGAGTTCAACAAAATAACAAAAATCTAAACAACAAGAGAAACAACGATAACAAACATTTTTTAGGCATTTTTTCATATATAAACTAACTACTGCATAAAATAAAAACAAAATATCTTTTTACCGCGAGATGGGCCATTGCAACCATCCTCAGAAGTGGTTCTGTAGCTCCATGGGTTGGTTCTCTTGTCATCTCCATGGACAGTTATCAAACAGGGGATGGATCCAAAGTGGATACAGAGAGATCTCAATGTACACCGTGGGAAATGGCTTGGCAATTGGAATAATAGTAAGAAAGTATGTGGTATGTCTGAGAGAAAAATGGCACAACATAACCACAAGTGAATGAAAAGGTGTTTTGGGAGAGCCCTTCATAATGTATTTATTGTATGGTCTTAGGGTTTTTTAAGCCATGGTAATGACCCATGGTATTTTATTTCCCATGGTATTTATCTATGGTATTTTGACCCTTGCTCATTTTTAGGGGTTTTGACCCTTTTTGGGAGAAAGTGGGGATAAACCATATTGAATTCTCACTATCCCTTCATTATGGAAGGGAATAATGGTGTTTTAGACCATTTTTTGTGGAAATACAATTGTGAAGGTCAAAAGTAAGGGAAACATGGTGGGAATATGATGTATATATATGCTTTAGACCATGGAGAGCTAGGTGAACACTTTTTAATGTTAACAAATAATTCTTAGGTCTACCCTTTTTTTAGGTTTTATTTGCATTTTAATTGAAAATGTGGTATTGATTCCTTTATTGTATTAAGTTGGACCAATGAAAACAATTATCAATTTTTTTTCTTATATAATCAGTGTGTGTGTGTGTGTGTGTAAAATTGATGGGAAATAAAAAGATTAGAGCATCATGGATTTTTTTTTGATAGGAAGGCTAGTGCATCTCATGTGAGAGGATTGGAACCTTGCAACTACTAGCATGGGACTAGCCAAATGCCCAACAATATTGTTAACAACTAGTTGAGATAAACCCTTATACTTATAATTGTGAAACAATATGATAATGATCAGTTGATTCATTATTGTCTTCTCAATTCTTATACCAAATATTGAATACCAATAATACATTACAACTCACATGGAAGAATGCATGTATTTTAAAGCAATGATCCTCTTTTGGTTTATTATACCCTAGATTTGGTTGAAATGTAGTTACTCACACTACAACAAAATAACCTTTTGGGGGTGGTTTTGCTAACCCCCCCACCCCCCCCTAAAAAAAGTTTTGTTAGGTCTTTGGGGGCAGTTCTTAAAAACCCCCCTCAAAAGTACCGAAAATTGGACTTTTGGGGGCGGTTTTTAAAGAACCCACCCTAAAAGTGCAATCCTCGGGAATTTTGGGGGTAGTTTTTAAACTCCCCACCCCAAAAGTCCAATTCTCAATACTTTTTGG
>LPNX010132339.1:30160-76237 GCA_001517045.1 Pseudotsuga menziesii | reverse complement strand
TAGAAACCCCCCCCCTAAAGGTGGCTTGCGGCGGTTCTGCTAAACCCCCCCCACTCCCCCAATTTTTTTAAAGGTATTTGGGGTTGGTCCTTAAGAACCCCCCCTCAAAATTATAATTCTCAGGACTTTTGGGGGGGTTTTAGAAAGACCCCCCCTAAAGGTGTCTTGTTTTGATTTTTCTAACCCCCCAAAAGTTTTTTAAGGTATTTGGGGGCGGTCCTTAAAAAACTCCCTCAAAAGTCTTGAGAATTTGACTTTTGGGGGTGGTTTTTAACCCCCCCCTCCCCTCCCAAAAGTCCAACATGACTTTTTAGGGGGTTTGGAAAGACCCCCCCAAAACTCTCACAATGGATAGTTTTCCTCGGTGATGTAAAATTCTGCAGGGCCCTCCACATTAAACTATGAGGATTAAAAAGAGGCGTAGATCTTAGACTGTGAAGGATTTCGAGATGGGAACAAAGATGCAGGATATAAATGATGCGAATCATGAAATCCGGTAGGAGTCACACAAGTGAATGTTCCATATTCACCATAGACTCAGATCTATGAATAAAATATTTTTCGTGATGCAAAGATGCGAGCGTGAGAAAGAATACAAAGCTTGTGAAAGGAAGATAAAGGGATAACTAGATGAATGATCCACATCTGGTCGGGTAAGGATCTACGACCTAGAACCTCTTAACAAATATAATATTCCCACTCTGAAGGTGCATTTCAAATCATGGAATTAGTAAGGAAACAAGAAATTAACGGTTAAAAAGGATCCATGACGAGATCAATGGTTGAGATATAATTTCAGAATGAGAGCTGCATAGAAGTTATGGGAAACAAAAAAATTGAGGGAGAATAACGAAATCAAAATAACATAGAAGATCAATGGTGCAGAAAAGATCGGGCAGAAATGGAAGGCTGAGAAAAGTTTCGGTCACCAAATATTCAAGAGAGTTAAGAATATGGAAAATCATAAAATACTGTACATTATTTTATTCCCTTGCGATAGTAGAAGAAGAAAACATATAGTATAGAAGGATCCAATTACTACGGCATCCATCAACTACTTGTCAAACACAAGGAAGTTCCTTTTTGTCCCCCTTGGAATTTGTATAAAGGGATCAAATGGAAAATATAGAAACTCAAGGATTATAGTATCAGGAAGTAGAAGAACTGTTGGATGATATGAATGATGAAGTTTTTTACCTTGTCATTTTGAATGGACCCATTGAAGCTGTGAAACATAAGTTGAATTTTCTAAGGGACCAGGGAACATAACTTCATAATGTCTATCAGTCCTTTTTTCACCTTTTTTCTACTAAACAAACCCTTGGTTTCCCAAAATTTGTGGATTGGTTAGTAAACAACTATTCTCTATCAAAAAGATTCATAATGAACCTCAACCGCTCCATCATTATGTGTCATGTTAATTCCTCAGTCGTTAGGAAAACCTTGTCTATCCATGAAGAGTTTACCTTAAGGGATAAATATTATAGTGAAGAGTCTATACTCTGATGTTTTGAGGAGTCCACCATTGAGAGAAAGCAAGGGTTTTTTAAGAGATGTTTCAATCCAGAAGACGAGTCATCCAGCCCATCATTCCCAATTGATGCATCCCTATTTAACGAAGAAACCAAGTGTGTAGTAACCATGTTATGTCAATTTTTGGGTCTAGAAACAGATAAATACATCACTGAAAACCTTATGAGTCTTCTCTTTGCTTTAAGCACTTGTCTTGTTGAGTCAGATGAACCCAGTCAGTCATTACAAGTGTCATGTAGTAAATTTGATGAGTTCTTAGCTGAGAATATTCATTCTCAGCTAATGAAATTCCACAAGACCAAAATGTTTAGGTTCTAGTCATATCTATTGAAGATGTTCCTTTATTTAAACAAGGATAATCTACAGCTACCAAAAATGGTATTAACAGATGAAATGTATAGGGATTATACCAAGTTCATGAAATTCCTCATGATAGAGATTTATGCTGCCATTTTCCAAAAGAAGTTGCCCCGGGTGCTGCCAGAGATGTGGTATGTATTCCAAGCTTCTACAGAAAAGAGAACAAGAGATTGGTTCTTATATAAATATGGAATAGTGATCAGACTGTATGGATTCACTCAATCACCTTACATGTTACTAGCCTTCCTAACACCAAGATTTTTCTCATTGGAGTTCATTAGACAAAATATGTTTGTAGAGTTTGAACACTTCCTGAATTATAAGAAGTCCATTGACATCAAATATCCTTGGTTTGTAGGTCCATTCACCATCAAGAATAAGGGTGCTTTTCCAATGGTTGAAGGTTTACCTAGAGAGTTAGGATTTGAGATAGAACCTGCAATAAACTATGAACCTCACCAGGTTATCTCAGACAGGAGAAAGGCTCAAAAGAGAAATCCTTTTAAACATGAAGAGGTTGTGGGATTGGTAGAAGCTGCTAACTCGTCTAATTACCCAAAGCATGCCCCAAATATTGTTGACTTAGATGAATATCCAAGCTATCGTATAGAGAGGTTGTCTCTTTATTTCTTGATATATCCAATTTGGTTGTTGCAGTCGAGAGCATTAATCCATTGGCCAGTTAATCAGAAGGAAAGAATAAAAGATATTTTCCTAAGGTAATGGATATCGATGAGGTGGAAACTGCTGAAACTCCCAAAAGAAAGAAGGTTTAAAATGAAGGACAACTTGTCCTAGATACAATTGTAGACAAAGGGAAAAGGAAAATGAAGATATCAGGTCGTCCATTTGAGGTAAAAGAGTATAAATTTACAGAAAGTACTCATATCGATTCCTCCTCCTAGTCAAAGAACAAAGTGGAGTTAGTGGATAAATACAAAGGCATGAAAGACATAACTTCATAAGAGACTCTGAAATTATATTCTAAAGTAATAAATATTTCTAATCAAGATGTGTCTTTGGTTTCAGTCAGGGATTATATCCAAAACACTCTGAAATTGGACTTGGAAACCAAGAACAATGTTGCTGAAGTAAAAATGAACCTCGATGATATCCCCATACCTGACATGATTCATCTACACAAGAAGACAGGAGATATCTTGTTTACTCACTTGTTGAAGATCACTCTAGCATTATCCAAGTTACAGACCCTCAAAGGTAAAATTGAGAACCAATTGAGGCAATAAAATGTGTAAAATAAGGACCACCAAACACAAATAAAGAAGCTGCAAACTGAACTGTTGGCTGCTGAAGGCCAATCTGATAAGGGAGTTGGGATCCAAACATTGCTGGATGAGAAGGAAAAAGACATTCAGTTATTTAAAAAGAATATTCTCATACCTGCCACCTAGCTAATATAGGGTCCTGAACTAACTGATATAGAAAACAAAAAGGAGAAGCCGAATAATCAACTCCCTGATTGTCCAGCAAAATTATTGAAGTTTGCTACTATTAGGATATTTAGACACTTAGGAGTTAGTTAAGATCAACTTATGTAATATATCCATTAGGTAAAGTGTGTTTATTTAGTAAGCATTTGTAAATATTCTAATCCGACGATCATGATATGGTCTATACATAAAGTGATCCAATGGTTCAACTTCTCTTAGATCATACCTACCATTGATCCGTGGCTTAACACCCGATTGGTCCATGATCTCTATTTAAAGAGCATGGAGGGTCCTTGGCTAGTTGATCGATTATGAGAAGTTTATGTAACTTTATTTCTTTTGTATAATAAATTGCTCCAAGTAGCTATTGGCTGGGGTCGTGGATTGTTTCCCTCTCGAGGGTTTTAACCACGTGACAAACATTGGTGTATTGATCTATGATATTTTTGTGTGAAGTGGTTGCTCTAGGTGTTCGGTATTTTGGGAATACCCTGTGTACCCGAACACTGATAAAGAAAATCAATGGAAAAAAGACATGGCCTTGGTAGTATAAAGTGATAAATCCATGAAGGAAAAGTTTGAATAAATGGAAAGAAAGTTGTAGGTGAAAGAATAGGAGCTAGAATTGAGGATCATTCCTCCTATGGCCAGATCTAGTGAACAGGGAATAGTCCAGGATATGTCATAGGTAAGTCTTAAAGAGTTGAAAATCACTGGTTTGAAGAACCAGAATAAAAATTTGGAGGACATAGCTGGAAAGAGAGAACTAGAAAGGAATAAATTGGAAGACAAATGTAAGGAACTGGTGGATAAGAACAACAAATTGACAAAACATGTTACAGGACAGTCAGCCTTATAAGGAGAAAAACATCTCATCTGGGATGTACTGATAGCAGAAGCATCCAAGCACATGCCTTATTTAGATTTTATTCTTGATAAGGATATTGTTACACAAGCTACTAGAAAAGTTGTCTTGATGGTAAAACAAGTGTTAAATAAGAAGCCTATTGACACAACTAATAATGCAATCAAGTTTTTGAACAACTTGACAGAAGAGGAAATAAATAAAGAAAATATCCAGGATAGGGTTTTGGTTATCGCATGGGCAAGGAAAGTGGTAAATAAATATCATAATTTAGCAACATTTCAAGTGAAAATTGATGTCATGCATCATTAAATGCATCATCAAATCAAGGAATTCATTGAACTGTTTAATCCTTTATTTAGAAGAGGACTCCCTTTATTCTAGGAATAGAAAGGAGGAATGTGGTCTTATAAAAAATATAATGACAGGTTAATCAGTTGCAGATTAGATCACAGATAGTTTGATGACATGCAACATCAATCCTTGTTTGGAAAAATAGTGATTGATAAATTAATTGGAGATTTCGAGATGCTATTTGACTTCAAATCCATATGTACAAGATTTCCATAGTTCTCTTATGCCGAAAACGTGGAGCTTAGTGTAATGGTGAAGGAGATGATTAGTCTAGATCTTCCAACTACTGATCAATGGAATCTAGTTGATAACTATAGGAAAAGTAAATACATGTTGCACCAATAGGAGTCCTCTGCTGTTACCTTGTGGTCCAGAGGAGGAATCTTGGATAGACTTTGAAATTTCATGGATAAGGGATGAGGACCGGTGTACCCAATTTGGAGTTGTAAACATTTTACATTTCATTAATAAATTTTTATACTGTTAGGTGTAATATATATGGTGAATTCTACTATTTAATACATATGAATTATGTATTTGTTGCATTCAATTGTGTCTGGTATATTATTGTTCTGTTATAATTGGTTTTTCTTTTCGAATAGAATTTTCATTATATATGAAATTTGTAAGTTTGAAATGTTAATATACATTTCCTAGCATGTGGATTGTTGTGAATATGCTTCTATACTATCTTCAAATTGTCCGAAAAACCTCTTATTATAGCCTTCTAGAAATGGTTGGATGCACTATACAACACTCTAGAGATCCACACTCTCAGAATATTTTTATCATCATCCTATGAGCTATGGAAGGAATTTACCTAAGGCCATTTATACATATTTTACCAATAATTCCACACTTAAACAATTTTTGATCTTCTCCTAGGCTTGGTCTAATTTCCTTAAACCGCATTTTTTTACAGGTCCATAAATTCTTCTTCAGGGTCTCTTTGGACAAACTAATACCATGTTTGAGTAGAAAAAACAACATACTACAATATCCCCATGTGGTGCGGTAATTTTCTTCAACACACAATTTGTGGCTGGCATCCTCTTAAGGCTACTTGGACCAATTTTCCCATACTTCACCAATTTCCTAATTTTCAGTAATTTGCTGTATTTCTCTAGAATGATGTCATAATGCAACAATGAAATCAACTTCATGCCACATCATCATTTATTCCATGCCATGCCGTGCAGAAATCATCCTTAGTGTGGGAATAAACCTTAATGCGGGCATCACTTAGCCCCTTTACAACGCTTAATCATTTTTTCTTTGTCTTTAGTATGCAAAATAACATTTTTCTTCTATTTTGGCAAGTTGATATTTTCCTTATCTAATCACCATAAGAAAAACCAAGAGCATGGATAGATAGCCATTTCAACAATGAATAGGAACATATCATTTTATGAATTTGATCACCAAAGGAACACCCCCTTGTGGGCATTTCCAAATGGCCTCTCAAACTCTTTGTCTAACACTTAACTAGTTCTCTTCAAACCCTAGGTCACCAAGGTGATTCCATTTTTCCTTCAAATTTGGCAAGTGAGATACCCAATGGGTAGAGGCTAACAAGGTGAATCCATCAAGAACACTTTCATATTCTGGAGCTTCTTTCTCTCTCCTCGGTAGGCATTTTTTTGGAGCAATGCAATTATGGCTAAGAGGCACTTTTGGCAGATTGATATCTTCTTCCTGAAAGAATTTTTGGTAAGGCTAATGATATGGTTGGATGCACCATACAACATTGTAGAGATCCACACTCTCAAAATATTTTTATCATCATCCTATGAGCTATGGCGGTCATTTCCCTAAGTCCGGTTAGGCAGATTTTACCAATAAATACATACTTGGACAATTTTTGATCTTCTCCTAGGCTTGGTCTAATTTCCCTAAACCATAGTTGTGGTAGGTCCATAAATTGTTATTCAGGGTCTCTTTGGAAAAACTGAGACCATGGTTGAGTAGAAAAAACAACATCCTACAATATCCACATGTGCTGTGGGAATTTTCTTCAATAAACAATTTGTGGCAGACATCCTCTTAAGGCTACTCGGACCAATTTTCCCATACTTTTCCAATTACTTGATTTCACTAATTTGTCGTATTTCTCCAAAATGATGTCATAATGCAACAATGATTTTATCTTCATGCCACATGATCATCTATGCCATGGCATGCCATGCTAGCATTATCCTTAGTGCAGGAATCAACCTTAATGTGAGCATCACTTAGCCCATTTACAACACTTACCTATTTTTCCTTTGTCTTTAGTATGTAAAATAATATTTTTCTTCTATTTTGGGAGGTTGATATTTTCCTTATCTGATCATCATAAGAAAAAACAAGAGTATGGCTAGATAGCCATTTCAACGATGAACAGGACCATATCATCTGATTAATTTTATCATTAAAGGAATACCCCCTTGTGGGCATTTCCAAATGTTCTCTCAAACTCTTTGTCTAACACTTAACCAATTCTCTTTAAACCCTAGGTCACCAAGGTGATTTCATTTTTCCTTCAAACTTGGAAAGTGAGATACCCAATGGGTAGAGGCCAACAAGGTGAATCCATAAATACCACTTTCATCTTCTAGAGCTTCTTTCTCTCTTCTCGACGGGCATTTTATGGAGCAGTGCAATATGGGTGAGAGGCACTTTTGGCAGATTGATATCAATTGTTATTTTGGATGACTTGGATTTTAATGTAGATCATACAATTTACATAAGTGAGTACAAGAGTTTGTAGAAAAGGTTGGTATGCCTATGTTATAGTGCAATTTAGTCAATCTAACATGAAATGTAGGCCAATGTGTGCATTTCCTTGAGGCACTCAACCGTGACTTTTACCATGTGGAAAACACATACATTGGAGTTTCTTGGTAGACCATCAATTTTTATGTCTAAAATTTAAACTCTGAAAGCTTATTTAGGTTTTTTATGCCTGGATAGACACTCTGTGGTTTAAATAAGTGAATTTGGATTTGTAATGCATGTTGGGCGTGCATTTGAGTTTAGCAATCCAAAATTGACTTGCTTCAGTAAAATGCCCACACATGCCTAATTTTTTTGTCAAATTCAATGAATAAAATAGGAGTCTTTATTATTATTATTCCTCTTTTAACATTTTAATATTTCCAATTTTTTACCTGATACTTTCTCCTTTATATTTTTTTTTAACTTCTAGCCCTAATATTGAATTTTTTTTCTAGGACAATGTGTGCATTTCCTCGAGGGACTCAACTCTGATTTACAGTTTACAGTTTTGCTAGTCATCTAATTTTCTAAACTTCTAAATGGCGATTTTTCGTTTTCCCATACCTCAACCTATAAAACACATGATGAAGTAATTGAGTGTCAAATATGTCATTTAGTCTTACAAACCTGTAAATGGTGGTTTTTCACTTTTCCATACTTGTCATATTATGAATTTTCAACAGTGTCAAATACGTCACTTAACAAGGAAAAAATGTTCTACATGCCATCAAATTCTATGATTCGATGAACCTGACTCGAGTAATATTCTGACGACATTGAGAACGATTGCATCACCCAGACGTGAACTCAACATTTCCTCGTGATTAACCTTTTTTTCCCACCTTTCAATTATTCAAAGGGCCAACATAGTACACATAACCAGATTTGGCCTGACCGCATAGATTCCTTCCTAGCAGCTACAGTCAATTACCAATCATGCTACTTCTTATGGAAAATTGATAAATAGGGGTCATTGTTATCAGCAGGCTATGTATTGACTCCATTCTCTATGTTCGTTATTTTTTTTCCAGTATGACCACAAATGTGCGCAAATTTGAGTTCACTAATAGTATGAGTGAAATGGGTAGAATTGAAAAGAATTGAATACAATATCATTCAGGTTCGATGGCTGTAACTCATAGTTCCTCGCCATCTTATCATTTTTATGTTGGTTTTCCAGTCCTTTCGCATCACTCAGTGAAGTCTTTCCTACACCGAGTCAGCACCTTGTCCCTCTTAAACAACCCAAACATTCCCTCTCAGTGGCATAACAAGATTTATTAATTCAATTCCATCTATTAATGTGTCCATATTAGAGGGGTATTGCATGTTGTTTTCCATTGAGCCATTTTTTTCTCATCATTTTTCTCTTCCTTATCATTTTCTTCTTCCATTGGCATTTCCATTTTCTCCTTACGATGCCTCTCATGCAATGTGTATCACTATTATAATTATTCTCTGGTCACATCTCCCAGCTAGATAACTGGAATGCATCTTCCTCTTCCACTCCCTTTCTACCCCCAGTGTTTAAACATGTCCACTTCAGCCATGTTTCCCCCCCGTGTTGCACTGCCGTGTTAGCCTTATTCCACAATAGTTGGTATCTTCTTTTGAAGTCAGGAAAGTACAATAGAGGAAGGGTTGACTTGAGGGTGAATCAACATTTCAGTTTCACTCTAATGAAACCCACTTGTAACATGGTCAATCCGACCCTTGAGGTCTATAAATAGAATGTAATAGGTAGTAGGGATAATTATTATTGAAGGAGTTGTTTGATGTTACTGATTCAACTGTAAACTAGCCCTTTTTTCTGTAATGAAAGCATAATATAATAAAAAATGATCTTGGGCCCCTTTTAAAACTTTCTTAAGTATCGATCTGGTTATATTTTTGTATTATCTATGCTTTTTTCCTAGGTATGTATTATATCTGTTATGTTCTCCTTTATTTATTTCTGTAAGGAAGGATGATGATTTATATTATAATAAAAAAGATACATATGATACAAACTTGCAGAGCCATGAGACTGGTTTCCAAACAACTATCCAATTCAACCTCTTTTCTAAGTTGTCCTTGTCATGCCAAAATTCTATAAATACAAGATTTACTAGAGAAATTATGATGACCGTGAACAAGAAACCTGTTAGAAACAGGACCGCAGAGAAATAGCAGTTATACAGTTAAATCATTAAACAAGATGCAAATCACATTGAACACATTACAGAGAGACACAGATATAATGTGGTTCACCCAAACGATGGGCTACATCCACACAGAAATTGCTAGTCCTTTTATTACTATCTATAAAGACAAACGGATACAACCTGCAGCAATACCACTGCACTTCCTCTTCACGCTCTCACAGTCTCTCTCACACAATCACAAAGATTTTATACAATGCTACAGTAAAATACAATACTATACACAACCGTATTACAATGCTTTTATTTTATAGGGGAAATACCATGGGAAAATACTATGGTTAACCCAATACCATGGGTCCGTAAAATTGTTGGCCAATAAACATCCCAAAAAAATTTCTCTGGGGTTTCGCCCTCGAACCCTAATTTCTCAGGGGCGCTGCCCCAAAACCCCATATCTCGAGGGGATTGTCCACGAACCCCCTTTTTTGGGGCGCTGCCTCGAACCCCAAAGTTGGGGAGCGAGTGTACAGTAAACTTGGGGTACAAACACAATTGAATAATATCTCTGGATATGGAAGATCGAGCTCCACAACCAACAAAACCAACATTTACAGTTGTTTTGTTCTCATTTCAAATGTTGGATGCATTTTTATTTCACAATAGAAGTTTTTATGTCTGAAATTAAAATTATACGAGTCTAATTAGGTTTTGTATACCAACTTCCAAATTTCATACCTAGAGTGTACTTTGATTGGCATTGGTGTGCATTTTTAGTTCTGGCCAAGAAACATTGGCAAATACTACCAATTGTTGTTTTAGATGACTTGGATTTTACTGTAGATCTTACAATTTTCAGAAATGATTACAAGAGTTTGTAGAAAAGGTTGGTATGTCTATGTTATAGTGAAATTTATTCAATATAACATAAAATGCAGGCCAATGTGTACATTTCTTAGAGGGACTCAACCCTATTTTTTACCATGTGGAAATCACATAAATTTGGAGTTTTCTTGCAGAGCATTGTTGGAATATATTATATTCCTTGGAAGGTAATAATGTCTTTGAATTATGTCGAAATTTCTCTACAATCTTATGTAAAAGACTAATATATTTAACCCATAATTATATGGTGTTGTATTTACTTGTGTAGAGTATTTGCCCATGGTATTGTATTAAGAGATGCTATTTTGGATAATTATATTATCCCACATGCAATATGTGAGATTAATTCCTCCTCATCTGTTAGTATATAATAGGGTCAAGTGAGTCTCTACATATCATGCATTCTTGATGTAGTAGTGCTACTATTGTGACACTGTTGTACATCATTTATATTCTTTCGGGTATTTGTGTTTTGCTCTCTTGTAAGATTGGAAAAGACATTCTGGAGATAATAGAAGACTCCCTTACCGTGGATGTAACCCATTAGGGTGAACCACGTATATCGGTGTTCTCTTGTCCTTTTCTTTTCCTGTTCTTATGTTTTATGATATGTTGTTGATTGCTTAGATAGGTTAACTAGTTTAGTTGGCTATACTATTCTACCATGGTATCAGAGTGGGTTGCTATGATCTAGTATCTTCTATAGATTTCAATCAATAACAATTATCATTTGGGCATTGTCATTTTGTTGTAGATTTGATTTCTATCTGGTAGCCATTAGGCTTCTCTTCAGATCTGGGCATATTTCTGCATTTTTTTTACCCTAACCCTAACTTGTTGTGTAATATTTTTGCAGAATTTTTTCAAGGGTTTCTTAATGTTTTTTCTATAGATCTACATGATTTCGGGGCTCTCCTCAAGGAGTTCTTTCTTGCAATTATAAAAATGGCAGTTATAAAAAAGGGTCATAACTTGGTTAGTTTTTACCAGAATTTTTATTATAGCCTATTTTTGGAATTAGAAATACCATTCTGGATCTACCTTCGCGACAAGAACAAAAAACTGGGCATTTCTGGGCTTCCGTTTGGTAATAAAAATGACAGTTATACAAAAGGGCCATAACTTGGTCATTTTTTAACCGTTTTTTTATTATAAACTGTTTTTGGATCCACCCACACTACTAGAATAGAAAACTGGGTATTTTCGGGCTTCCTTTCAGTAATAAAAATGACACTTATAAAAAAGGGTCGTAACTTGGTCATTTCTTACCAGATTGTTTATTATAAACTGTTTTTAGAATTGGAACAACCATTCTGGATCCACCCTTGCAATCAGAACAGAAGAATGGGATTTCCTGGGCACAAATTTTTCATAGGGTTTATTAAGGTTTCTTATTTCTTGACAAAATTTCACTCATTATGACTTTCGATGTAGCTTCTGTTCCTAAATTAGTTGGTTCTAACTATCTTTCCTAGAAGAGAAAGATGATTGATGTTCTCAGGAGTAAGAATCTTTGGAGGCTAGTTAATGGTGAACACAAGACACCTACTGTTGTTGATGATTTGGCTATATGGGAAGCTAAAAGTGATCAAGCAAGGGGGCTCATTGGTCAAACTGTTGCAGATAGTCTTCAGGTAAGTATTTAGGCAGAGCTTGGTTCAGGTATGACAAATTCTTTCCTCTTATCATTTTCTTCTTCCATTGGCATTTCCATTTTCTCCTTACGATGCCTCTCATGCAATCACTGTTATAATTATTCTCTGCTTGCATCTCCCAGCCAGATAATTGGAATGCAACTTCCTCTTCCACTCCTTTCTACCCCTGGTGTTTAAACATGTCCACTTCAGCCATGTTTCCCCCCAGTGTTGCACTGCCGTGTTAGCCTTATTCCACAATAGTTGGTATCTTGTTTTGAAGTTAGGAAAGTACAATAGAGGAAGGGTTGACTTGAGGGTGAATCAACATTTCAGTTTCACTCTAATGAAACCCACTTGTAACATGGTCAATCCGACCCTTGAGGTCTATAAATAGAATGTAATAGGTAGTAGGGATAATTATTATTGAAGGAGTTGTTTGATGTTACCGACTCAGCTGTAAACTAGCCCTTTTCTCTGTAATGAAAGCATAATATAATAAAAAATGATCTTGGGCCCCTTTTAAAACTTTCTTGAGTAACGATCTGGTTATATTTTTGTATTATCTATGTTTTTTTCCTAGGTATGTATTATATCTGTTATGTTCTCCTTTATTTATTTCTGTAAGGAAGGATGATGATTTATATTATAATAAAAAAGATACAGATGATACAAACTTGCAGAGCCATGAGACTGGTTTCCAAACAACTATCCAATTCAACCTCTTTTCTAAGTTGTCCTTGTCATGCCAAAATTCTATAAATACAAGATTTACTAGAGAAATTATGATGACTGTGAACAAGAAACATGTTAGAAACAGGACCACAGAGAAATAGCAGTTATATAGTTAAATCATTAAACAAGATGCAAATCACATTAAACACATTACAGAGAGACACATATATAATGTGGTTCACCCAAACGATGGGCTACATCCACACAAAAATTCCTAGTCCTTTTATTACTGTCTAGAAAGACAAAGGGATACAACTTGCAGTAATACCACTACACTTCCTCTTCACGCTCTCACAGTCTCTCTCACACAATCACAGAGATTGTTTACAATGCTATAGTAAAATACAATACTATACACAACCGTATTACAATGCTTTAATTTTATAGGGGAAATACCATGGGAAAATACTACGGTTAACCCAATACCATGGGTCCACAATATTGTTGCCCAATAAACATCCCGAAAAATTTTTTCGGGGGTTTCACCCTCGAACCCTAATTTCACAAGGGCACTGCCCCAAAACCCCATATCTCGAGGGCATTGTCCACGAACCCCCTTTTTCGGGGAGCTGCCTCGAACCCCAAAGTTGGGGAGCGAGTGTACAGTAAACTTGGGGTACAAACACAATTGAACAATATCTCTAGATATGGAAGATCGAGCTCCACAACCAACAAAACCAACATTTACAGTTGTTTTGTTCTCATTTCAAATGTTGGATGCATTTTTATTTCACAATAGAAGTTTTTATGTCTGAAATTAAAACTATACTAGTCTAATTAGGTTTTGTAATGCCAACTTCCAAATTTCATACCTAGAGTGTAGTTTGATTGGCATTGGTGTGCATTTTTAGTTTTGGCCAAGAAACATTGGCAAATACTACCAATTGTTGTTTTAGGTGACTTGGATTTTACTGTAGATCATACAATTTTCAGAAATGAGTACAAGATTTTGTAGAAAAGGTTGGTATGTCTATTGTATAGTGAAATTTATTCAATATAACATAAAATGCAGGCCAATGTGTGCATTTCCTAGAGGGACTCAACCCTGTTTTTCACCATGTGGAAATCACATAAATTTGGAGTTTTCTTGCAGAGCATTATTGGAATATATGATATTCCTTGGAAGGTAATAATGTCTTTGAATTATGTCGAAAGTTCTCTACAATCTTATGTAAAAGACTAATACATTTAACCCATAATTATATGGTGTTGTAGTTACTTGTGTAGAGTATTTGTCCATGGTATTGTATTAAGAGATGTTATTTTGGAGAATTATATTATCCCACATGCAATATGTGAGAGTAATTCCTCCTCATCTCTTAGTATATAATAGGGTCAAGTGAGTCTCTACATATCATGCATTCTTGATGTAGTAGTGCTACTATTGTGACACTGTTGTACATCATTTATATTCTTTCGGGTATTTGTGTTTTGCTCTCTTGTAAGATTGGAAAAGACATTCTGGAGATAATAGAAGACTACCTTACCGTGGATGTAACCCATTAGGGTGAACCACATATATTGGTGTTCTCTTGTCCTTTTCTTTTCCTGTTCTTATCTTTTATGATATGTTGTTGGGTTCTTAGATAGATTAACTAGTTTAGCTTGACTCTACTATTCTACCATGGTATCAGAGTGGGTTGCTATGATCTAGTATATTCTATAGATTTCAATCAATAACAATTATCATTTGGGAATTGTCATTTTGTTGTAGATTTGATTTCTATCTGGTAGCCATTAGGCTTCTCTTCAGATTTGGGCATATTTCTACATTTTTTTTACCCTAACTCTAACTTGTTGTGTAATATTTTTGCAGAATTTTTTCAAGGTTTTCTTGATGTTTTTTCTATAGATCTACATGATTTAGGGGCTCTCCTCAAGGAGATCTTTCATGCAATGATACAAATGGCAGTTATAAAAAAGGGTCATAACTTTTTTAGTTTTTACCGCAATTTTTATTATAGCCTATTTTTTGAATCAGAAATACCATTCTGGATCTACCTACATGACGAGAACAAAAAAATGGGTATTTCCGGGCTTCCTTTCGGTAATAAAAAAGACATTTATACAAAAGGGCCGTAACTTGGTCATTTTTTACTAGTTTTTTTATTATAACCTATTTTTGGATCCACCCATGTGACTAGAACAAAAAACTATGTATTTGTCGGCTTCCTTTCAGTAATAAAAATGATAGTTATAAAAAAGGGTCGTAACTTGGTCATTTCTTACCGGATTGTTTATAAAAAACTATTTTTAGAATTGGAACAACCATTCTGGATCCACCCTTGCAATCAAAACAGAAGACTGGGATTTCCTGGGCACAATTTTTTCACAGGGTTTATTAAGGTTTCTTATTTCTTGACAAAATTTCACTCATTATGACTTTCGATGTAGCTTCTGTTCCTAAATTAGTTGGTTCTAACTATGTTTTCTGGAAGAGAAAGATGATTGATGGTCTCAGGTGTAAGAATATTTGGAGGCTAGTTAATGGTGAACACAAAACACCTACTGTTGTTGATGATTTGGATATATGGGAAGCTAAAAGTGATCAAGCAAGGGGGCTCATTGGTCAAACTGCTGCAGATAGTCTTCAGGTGAGTATCGAGGCAGAAGACAGCCCGGTTTAGGTATGACAAATTCTTTCCTCTTACTTTCTATAGGTGATGGTAAACAACTTTCTGTAATTGGTTCTGGTAATGTTAATGTTACTAATGGTCAATTGGAAGATGTTTTTCATGTTGAACACATGCCCATTAACTTACTTTCTATTTATCGTGCTTGTCAAATAGGGTTTAAATTTGAAGCATGGCCTGAAAAATATGTTCTTAAAGATATCAATCAAAATTTCAAAGTAGTTTCTTCTAGTCCTGTTGATCATACCATTGGTCTATATAAATTTACTGGTTTTAACTCAACTAAAAGACAACCTTTTTATTCCTATGTTTCCCACACTGATGAACAAAGTAAATTATGCCATGAAAGATTAGGTCATTTGAATTATGGTAAAATGAAATTGTTAACTAAAATGGTACATGGCTTGCCTCATATTTCTTCTACTAACGATGTTTGTGAAGGTTGTGTTCTTGGTAAACATCATAGGGAAATGTTTGAGAAAGGTAAAGCTTGGCGTGCTAAAGAACCTTTGCAATTAATTCATAGTGATATTTATGGTCCTCTTCAAGTTTCCTCTTTATCTCGTACAGTCTATTTTCTTACTTTTATTGATGACTTTAGTAGAAAATCATGGGTTTATTTCTTGAAAAATAAAAGTGAAGTTTTTTCAATATTTCAAATTTTTAAATGTTTGGTTGAAAATGATTATGGTAAGAAGATTAAGACTTTAAGATAAAATAATGAGGTGGAATTTGTTAAGAATGAATTTGAAGCATTTTTATCCAAACATGGTATTCAACACCAAAAGACTATACCTTACACACCTCAACAAAATGGTGTTGTTGAAAGGAAAAACAAAACTTTAGTTGAAATGGATAGATGTATGCTTTATTCTAAAGGATTAAATAAAAAATTTGGGCTGAAGCTGTAAGTTGTGCAAACTTTATTTTAAATCGAGTTCCTACAAAGGCTATTAAGCATGTTACCCCCGAGGAAAAATGGAATGGTCGAAAACCTGATATTAGTAACTTTAAGGTGTTTGGTTGTGAATGTTGGGCTCATATTTTTGACGATAAATGGAAAAAATTAGATCCCAAGTCTCACAAATGTGCATTCATTGGTTATTCTGAGGATTCTAAGGCTTATAGGTTATTTGATACCTCTACTCAGAGTGTTATCATCCGAAGGGATGTTCACTTTGCTGAAGTATCTTCACCACCCAAGTCTATCAAACCTCATGTCACACTAAATATCCCATTGTCTCGTGTTACTCCTATATTGGTTTCTTCTTCTAGTTCTGTGCATGTTGTTGATCCTAGTTCACCCTCTTCTTCAAGTATTCCACCTGAATGTACTGAATCTGAAGAAACTTCTATTTCCTCTAACCTTCCTGTTTGGGCCTGGAAAACTCTTGAAGTTGCAGGTAGTGAGGTCAGTAACCATTCCCATCCTTGTAGAACTAGATCTAACTTTGCCCTCTTGACCAAAGTTTTGGCCACATATGATCCTACCTCTTATGCTCAAGCTCAAGGTAAACCTCAATGGGAACAAGCTATGACTGCTGAGTATAAGTCTCTTATGAAGAACATGGTATCTTTTTCCTCTTCCTGTTGGTAAGAATTTAGTTGGTTGTAAATGGGTTTATAAAACTAAGTTCACTACAGAAGGACAGATTGAAAAGTATAAAGCTAGGTTAGTTGTAAAAGGTTTTAATCAACTTGAAGGTATAGATTATAATGAAACTTTTTCTCCTGTTGCTAAAATGAATACAATAAGAACCATTTTATCTATTACTTCATCTTATAAATGAGAAATACACCAAATGGATGTTAAAAGTGCTTTTTTACATGGTGATCTTAAAGAAGAAATTTATATGCAGCAACCTCCTGGTTTTATTAATGTTGAATCATCAAATTTAGTATGTAAATTACACAAGTCTTTATATGGTCTCAAACAAGAACCTACGACTTGGTATGATAAAATTGATGCATATTTTTTGAAGAATGGTTTTAAGCGTTGTATATCTGATCCAAATCTATATGTTCAGAACTTTGGTACTAATATTCTCATTGGTTTTTTATATGTAGATGATCTAATCATCACAAGCAGCTAGCTTACATTAATTCAAAATATAAAAAGTGATGTTCAAAAACAGTTTGAAATGATTGACCTTGGTTTATCGCATTATTTCTTGGGTCTTCAAATCTGGCATATGGCAGATGGTATGTTTCTCTCTCAGAGGAAGTATGTTACAGACTTGTTGGCTCGTTTCCATATGAGTGATTGTAAATTTGCTCCTATGCCATTTCTGTCTGGTGTAAAGTTAACTGTTGAGTGTACCACACTGCTTGTTGATGCTACTCTTTATCATCAACTTGTAGGAAGTTTGATATATTTAACTCACACCCGACCAAATCTCTCTTTTGCCATTAGTTTGGTTTTTTGGTTCATGCAAAATCCTCATGAAAGTCATTGGTAGGTAGCCAAGAGGATTCTGATATATTTACAGGGGACATTACACTATGGTGTTTTTTATTCAAGCAGTACTACAGTTTCACTCTCTGGTTACATAGATCCTGATTGGGCAGGTGACAGTTCTTATCGACTGTCCACTACAGGTTATCCATTTCAACTTGGTTCAGGTCTGATTTCTTAGTCGAGCAATAAGGTGAAGAATCTTTCTTTATCTTCATGTGAAGCAGAAAATAGAGCAGCCAAAGAAGTAGCTAAAGAAGCAGTTTGGTTACAACATGTTCTTACAGAGCTTGGCCTGGCTCCGAAATCGTCCACTGTTTTGAAATGTGACAATCAGGGTGCAATCCAACTTGCTTATAATCCAGTATATCACTCCTAGACAAATCATCTTGACCTTGATGCTCATTACATTCGCGGACTTGTGGCAGATGGTATTCTTTCTCGTCAGTATTGTCCTACCGAGAAGCAGACAACATATATCTTCACCAAATCCTTCACCAAGGAGAAGTTTTTGCATCTTCGTTCCTTGCTTGGAATTTGGGAAGTTGTGATCAAGGCGTAGAAGTAATGACTCCTTCCTTTCTTAGTGTTAGTATGGGCCCTTCTCCCAACCATTATTAAGGGGGAGTGTTGGAATATATTATATTCCTTGGAAGGTAATAATTGTTATATTTTTATCATTTAAGCAATATGATCTTAGGATATTATATGAGAGAATAACATGCACAACAATAATCGCAAGAGACAAGAGACACAAAGAATTTTCCTCAGGGAAACCAAAAGGATAAAACCCCAAAAATTCCTCAGAGATAGAATGAGCACCAGTAGAAAAAGTAAAACCCAAAAACATAAAGATGATCTCTGACAGCTGATCTCTCTCACTTGTGCCAACACTTCCTCTCTCATTTATGCACCCTAGTTGAGTGAGTGAATGTCTGTGTAATAAATAGAGAGGCTCACTCTCTATTTATATTCTTTCGTTCACTTAATATTTGACTCAATTATGTAGGTTCAAGTAATCTGTGACTCAGTTATGTAGGCTCGAGTAACTACAACTAGGGTACTAATGACCCGACTTACATTAACTCACCAAGGCTGACTTCTCTAGGAGATTCTAACAACCCTAGTGCCCCACAACTGCGGGGACTTTAACCCTTGATCAATAAGGAGGGTTACCCTCTATGACTTTACTGACTTGTTTACATTATTGATTCTCCTGATAGGAACATCGGGGTTTGACATGGCTCAATTAAATTACTGATACTTCCCGATAGGAACGCCGGGGTACAATACATAAGATATACAAGTGAATACATTCCGAAGTTACAAATACATCAACACTCCCTCTTAACTAGGAAGGTATTCTCTTGACACAATTCATCAACACATGTCTTCTTCTCTGGATCATCATTGGATCATCATCAATTCCTCATCATCAAGTCATCATCATCAAGTCTGGATCATCACTAGATCATCATCACTGCTTCTGCTATCTCGAACAAGTGGTGCTATCTCTCAATTCTACTCGTCATAGGAAGTTCTATAGAGCCAACCCTTTTTCATGCTGGCTGTAGTCCTAGCATCCATGTAGGTCTTCATCATCTTCAACACTTATATTTTACCATGGAATGAACCATGTTAGAAAGGCCCACCCAACACTTACATATGGCCATGGGAGGAACACATCCCATAATCACATCAGAATATATCTGCACTGATCATGTGGCCATAACACAACCCACAATCACATCAGAGCATATCTACACTTACATATGATCATGTGAAGCTTAGCCTTCCACCATGTCAGAAAGGCCAACGAACACATCAATTCCCTTTGGAGGGAACCTCGATCTGGAGAACACCAAGCTTCTCCCTGAAGTACTTAAACTTCACTCTATCCATTTCTAGCATAGAATCACATCAGGTTTGATTACGTCCAAGGATAACCTGTGAGATTTTCTAGGACCGATTACATCCAGGGACAACCTACAGGACCGTTTTACATTTGAGCAACCTACAAGCTTCCCCAGGATTTATGCTCAGAAAACTTGTCTCACCAGCTATGCTAGAAGTCCTTCTTTCAAGAGATCTCAATCTGGAACATACTCGAGCTTCACTTATCCTCTCTGCATCATACAAAAATGCAAGTCATATCAATCAAATCAAATAGTAGTTTTCAAAAGAAACATACTACCTCCCAGATAGCTGAGCAAGTGGCAACATATTTTTCCACAGCTGTTCTCAACGCCATGCATGACTTCTTCCTGCTAAACCAAGAGATCACATCTGATCCCATACTAAAATAGCACCCCAAAGTGCTCTTCCTATCAATAACATTGCCCGCCCAATCCGAATCCACATAACCCTCCAAGTTAGTCTTCTGATTCGCTTCATACTTGAGCCCATCCTCAACTGTACCCATTAGGTACCTGATTGCATGCTTTGCAACTATCAGGTGAACATGTCTGAATATGTTCACAACAAAGAAAATATATGGTCTCATATTCGTCATGTACATCAAGGAACAAAGAATTTGACAATACATCGTGGCATCAAGCATATCTGATGAAGAATCACTAAATAGCTTCAGGTTCGATGCCATAGGTGTGGTCATGGTCTTGCAGTCCATCTTCCTGAACATATTCAGGATCTCTACTGCATTCTTCCCTTGTCCCAGGGATATTACATCCGCATTCTGCCACACCTCCATGCCTAGAAAGTAGTGCATCAATATCCAAGTCCTTCATCTCAAACTCGACAGCAAGTCTCCTTCTTGCAACTTTAATGGGTTCCTCTTTTTGGTCAGGAACAAGTCATCGACATATAATAGGAGCATCACTGGTATTCTACCTTCATCCTTGAAGTAAAAGTTGGAATCCACTTTATTCTCAGTAAAACCTAGAGTCATCAGTAATCTGTCCATCCTGTCGTACCATGTCGAACCTCATGATCTTTTACAGTCACTCCCTTTGAAGTGGAGCATGACTCTCCCTCTACCTTTTGTACTATATGCATTGAAACATTATGTACCAGAGTGACAAGCAGCTTCCTTTGATACTTATATTCTATGTATCCATCTAGGGTCACTGGATACCAACATCCTCTATTTTGAACTTTTTCAAAAGTTCTTCTCACACCCACCTGTGAGCTTGTCATCCTCTATGATCTTTCATCTTAAACCTTGTAGCAAAGGTTAAGATCTTCATCACTCTAGGTGATCTTCAAGCTCCTCATGTATGTGTTATCCCATGGGTGTCTTCTGAGCTCATACAAGGCCTTCTTTAATTTGCACACATGATTATGCCTGTCATGTGTCTTATCTTCTAGTGGCTGCAAATGTCTCTTCGTAGTTTATGCCTTCTTTCTGTGAGAAGCCTCGTGCTAGGAATCTTGCCTTGTATCCCATGATGTTTCCATCTATTGCATGCTGGATCTTGTGGATCCATATGGAATATAATACAGACTTCCCTTCAGGTCTCGATACTACATCCTAGACATCATTCTTCTTGGATACTTTTTCATAGATGGAAGGCTCTGCATTAATGATGTCGCTCAACAGTGTCACATAACTGGAGTGTCTCTGAGGCCTCTTTCTTTCATTGACAATATCATCATATTATTCTTCATCTTGGATTCTTTCTTGAACTTTCGTCACTTGTTCTTCGGAACAAGTTTCATCCTTCTTTTCTTATAGGTGATTGTACAGGATCTTTCCTATAATTCAAATGCAATAGTTGTATGATTAGAAACATTTCATAATGCATATTCATAATGGTAAATTCTTATGCATAAAGATATAATCCTACAACTATTTTAGCCAATACAACATTCATCCATATCTCACAAAAACGTTTCTATATGCCTTCCATCTCTACCAAGACATCATTGAGATTGTGCACTAATCCAATATGTCAGCAAAGAGGTTTCATTCTAGATAAGTAGCAATGGAGAGTTGTATAAAACCATGAGCTACTTACCCATCACATGCATATTAGTAGTATACTATCATTTATGCAAACATTCTATCATGCATAATACATCAGCTAAATATAAACAAATGCATAACAAAACAATATCATGAAATGACAATTGAATACTTATCTTTATTTGTTTCGTGGGTAGACTCCTTCTTTCAGCTTCAACATATTCCTCATTCATAACAACATCATTTCTCATCCAACTTCTTAAGATGGATAAGAGGTTCTTCAAGAATTGAGTTCTTCATATTCCTCATCGCTTCAGGTATCTTCTTTGAATCATCAAATCTTGATCTTCAATTGCTGGCATCTTCTTTTCTCTTATTATGAGTCGAGCTTCTTCTTGTGTGTGCTCTTCCCAGATTCTGCTGAAAGTAATCACTTCCTTCTAGTACAAATTCCTTGAATGAATGAATCCCATGATCTTGGGAGGACATTCAATGTGGTTATCACAACTTTTGCATTCTCCACTTCTTATTCTACTACTTCAAGTTGTTCTTTGATTTGAGAGACCCTTGTAAAGTATGACTGTATGGTCTCTGCATTCTTCAAATTCTTTAACTAGTTTCTCGAAGTCATATTTCGATATATAGCTTTGTTAAGGAATCAAAAAATCTCTTTAGGTGTCTTTAGGGAAGACACTTGTGGTATAAGGTGATCCTCTTGGCTTTGATCAAGTTCTTCTTGTGTAAGTATTTAGCCTCATCTCCCTCTGGAATTGGAGCCTCTCTACTTATGTAGGTGTCCAATTCATTTCCTTCAAGAACTAGTGAGATCCTATAATTCCATGCTTGGAGGTTTTCAGCCTCACCAAGATTTTCATTAAGCTGGTGTGATTAGTAATTTTGAAATGAGAACCTCAATTGTAAATAGCAAAAGATTAGATCTTACCGATTTGAGGTGTCCATCTGGTTCCGGAGCTGGCTAATCTAGGGTTTGTTAGAGAAACCCAAATTTTTGAAACTTAGAATTTGAAACTTCTGATTGCATAGAAAGATGGGCCTTTTCAAGGAGAGCTGTCCAATGTACTCATTTTCTGAAAACAGTGGAGGGAAGCTCCTGGAATAGGAAGCCCTAGTTTACCAATTTATTTTACATAAATTCCTGATATTGTTTCTGCGGTATCTCTAAACTTACTTATCCTCTGTGTATGGAATTTTGTACTACAATAACCTCATTTGTCCTATTTCCAAAACCACATGTTTTACCAGAATTGGTTTCACTGATTGTGACTTATGAGAGTTTTCCCAAGGTGGATTCTTTGAGGACTGTTCAGTATAGAGAAGTTGTACGGACAGCCACATGTCACTGTTTCATCATTAGGATCTCAAATTTTTACCACATAAATTAAAGTTTGTTCCCTATTTGGAACATCTTGCAAAATTGCATTTGGATCTTTGTAGCATGAGATATTGGAATTCTCCCTAGGTGTCCTGTTTATGGATAAATCCTGGAAGAGGGTGGAACACTGATTCGGAGGAAACATATCTCCCAAAATATAGCAAATATGAGGATGAAATTTTTACACAGGGTACATCCAAATTTTATCTTCAGCCTATGAAAATTTAGGCCCTTGAGACTTCTTCAATCCAAATATATAGCTAATGTACCAAAACGACCCGTTTTAGTATTTTAGGGTTTTTCAGGCCTGGGGTCAAACTAGGGTTTTACTTTCCCAAAGTTTTTCCTAACCAAAAATATCAACCTTGGTCTCTAAACTTTGATTTTGACGAGGAGATAAATTCTATGATGGGCTCACTCAAAAAATCCTGTTCTGTGAAAATCCCTAATTTTCTGCAGCAAAAACTGAAAATGCTGGGAATCAAATTCTACTTCAACAGAAAGATGTGCTCTTCAATGGAGAGTTATACTAGCCTCCGTTTGCTGATAGATTGTGGAGAGAGACCCAAAAGTAATAAGCCCTAGATTCTCTAGTTGCACAGTGTCTTCTTCTCAGGTTAGCTCTGATACCATGTTAGATTTTTATCATTTAAGCAATATGATCTTAGGATTTTATGTGAGAGAATAACATGCACAACAATTATCACAAGAGACAAGAGGCACAAAGAGTTTTCCTCGGGGAAACCATAAAGGAGAAAAACTCGCAACTTCCTCAGAGATAGAATGAGCACCAGTAGCAAAAGTAAAACCCAAAAACATAAAGATGATCTCCGACAGATGATCTCTCTTACTTGTGCCAACACTTCCTCTCTCACTCATGCACCGCAGTTGAGTGAGTGAATGTATACATAATAAATAGGGAGGCTCACTCTCTATTTATATTATTTCGTTCACTTAATATTTGACTCTGTTATGTAGGCTTGAGTAATCCTAACTCAATTATGTAGGCTCGAGTAACCACAACTAGGGTACTAATGACCCGACTTACATTAAATCACCAGGGCCGACTTCTCTAGGAGAGTATAACAACCCTAGTGCCCCACAACTGCGGGAACCTTAACCCTTGATCAATAAGGAGGGTTACCCTATATGAATTTACATGACTTGTTTACATTATTGATTCTCCTGATAGGAACATCGGGGTATGACATGACTCACTTACATTAATGATACTTCCCGATAGGAACATCGGGGTACAATACATAAGATATATAAGGGAATACATTCCGAAGTTAAAAATACATCAACAATAATGTCTTTGTATTGTGTTGGAAGTTGTCTACAATCTTATGTAAAAGAGTAATACATTTAACCCATAGTTATATGGTGTTGTATTTACTTGTGTAGAGTATTTGTCCATGGTATTGTATTAAGAGATGTTATTTTGGAGAATTATATTATCCCACATGAAATATGTGAGAGTAATTCCTCCTCATATCTTAGTATATAATAGGGTCAAGTGAGTCTCTAGATATCATGCATTCTTGATGTAGTAGTGGTACTATTGTGACACTGTTGTACATCATCTATACTCTTTGGGGTATTTGTGTTTTGCTCTCTTGTAAGATTGGAGAAGACATTCTAGAGATAATAGAAGACTACCTTCCCGTGGATGTAACCCATTAGGGTGAACCACGTATATCGGTATTCTCTTGTCCTTTTATTTTCTTGTTCTTATATTTTATGATATGTTGTTGGTTGCTTAGATAGGTTAACTAGTTTATCTTGACTCTACTATTCCAACAAGCATAAGTTTTTTATGTCTAAAATTTAAGTTTTGAAAGCTTATTTGGGTTTTTTATGCCTGAATAGACACTCCATGGTTTGAATCAATGAATTTGGATTTGTAATGTAGGTTGGGCGTGCATTTCAGTGAAGCTATCCAAAATTGCCTTGCTCCAGTAAAATGCACGCACATGCCTAATTTCTTTGTCAAATTCAATGAATAAAAACGAAGAGTCTTTTTATTATTATTCATCCCCTTTTAGGATTTTAATATTTCCATCTTTTTACCTGATACTTTCTCCTTTACAATTTTTTTAAACTTCTATCATTAATATTGGGCTTCTTTCTTTGTCCTCGGGGTGTATTTTTTTAGAGCAGTGCAAATATGGGTGAGAGGCACTTTTGGAAGATTGATATCTTCTTCTGAAAATACTTTTTGGTCAAGATAATGATATGGTTGGATGCACCATACAACATTCTAGAGATCCACACTCTTAGACTATTTTTATCATCATCCTATGAGTTATGGTGGGAATTTCCCTAAGGTCAGTTAGGCATATTTTACCAATAATTCCATACTTGGACAATTTTTGATCTTCTCTTAGGCTTGGTCTAATTTCCCTAAACCACAGTTTTGGAAGGTCCATAAATTATTCTTTGGGGTTTCTTCTTTATGTTATTAATTTGTCTAATGCACTTTTCTTCACCAATTTGAAAGAGTTGATTCATGGATGAGTAGGGACAGAAATGTGTAACTATGCCATTCCAGATTTCATACACATGATGTCAAGTTTGGTCATTAGGAATAATTAATGAAGAACATATGAAGTTGGTTAAAGAGTCTAATCAGATTTGAAGACACCCCATTGACCGTCCAAACAAACCATATGACAGTTTAAGCAAACCCATTGAGGGCATAATAAGGATCAATAGAGAAAAAAACTAGTATTGAACTCTTATTGGATGAATTCTGAATATGACTGTAATCAACCTATAATTTTCCACTAGATTTTCAGCAATACAAGTGATGCAATTTATGGAATGAAAGCCAAGGAATATAAATGAACAAGTACATGAAAGGAAACATTCCCTTGCAGTTGATGAATTAGCTTGAGTTCATAAGTAAGTAGAGGATTATCGTTCTTACTTAGTTTGATATTAATTTATATTATTGTTTAGTTATACCCATTTTGTTGGTTGACAAGTCTGCATTATGTTCATTTTTTTAAGCTGAAAAAATGTGTCCATATTTTATTTGTTTAAGTCCTGCTAGACTGTTTTTCTATCTAGTTTCCATAATTTGCTAAAAACTGAAACATTAACATATTAACAAAGTTCTCTTTGATTCATTGTTGAATATCAAGGAACTGATTTTTCATTGTAAAAAAGTTAGACATGAGTGCATTATACACAATGAGAACGCTGGACAAGATAAAAATCAACAAAAATTTCCTCATTCATCAATCTTTTCATAATACAAGAAAGGTTGCAAACAAGAGATGAAATGACAAAATGTGAAATTGCTCATTCCTTCATATTCCAAACTATGAAGCACCAGTTACAAGTCAAAATGTTGGATAAGCCCCAACCAGGATTTCTATGTAGCAACATTAAATAATTTCTTTAGGCACAAATAGTTTTTGCATCTTTTCTCATATCTTTAGTTGGATTCAGTCCACTTAGGTGTTTCTCTGGATCGGAATTGGCGTGTGCTCATCCACCATTCCCACGTCACTCCAGAAACTATAGGACAGACGGGGGAGCTATGAAGCCTCTGCATCGGTAGTAGGAATTTGAACTTATCTTCCCAACTCTTCCCATTTCAACCTTTGATATCACCATGTTGGGAATTATTTCTTCAGCAGCCATGAGAGGGGAAATAATGATGTTCATGGGTTGAAATTTTTTGCACATAAAAAACTAGAAATGAGGTCCAAATGATATTTTCCTCAGCAGGAGGCCATATTTATTGACTAAGCATTAAGAAATGTTATTATGAGTTCAGGATTCTCATGATGTAGTGTATCTATATCTTGGGATTAATGTGATCTGTGTATGATTCCCTCATCTCTTAGAGGACGCGAAAGGTCACTTTAACCTACTGAAAAATCATGTGTTTCTACCAAGACTCTAGAGGCTAGAGCATATCTAGACTCTTCTGCACTTGGAGCAGTTTCCTTGTACTTTCGATGATTATAATTTGTAAAGTTTGAATAGATGGGAAATATTTTGATAGTAGGAAAACTGAACAAGAATATTTTTAGTACATAGAAAGTACTAAATGTCGGGAAGACTAAGGGTGAGCTCAAGCTCCACCCAATTCTATGGCAAGGGTATGTGTTAGTCTTAGGAAAACCAAGTGTTATTTTTTCATAACCTCCAGTGATCAAATTTTGAAGGGCTAGTTTTAATCCCATTTTGAAGGGAATTTTTTATGTATTGCATTGGAGATAATGATATGTCAATTCATTTGTAGAATATATTTCAAGAATATTTCATATGTCAATTCATTTCTAGAATATAATACGAAGAATATATTTCATTATTTGTAGTTTCATACACACTTCTTAGTATGGGTTGCACATTAAACTCTCATAGATATAGGAAAAATTCACATATGGATGACACATTATACTTGTATTACACATCAGAAACACATTAACTATATCAAAATATATGCATTAACTAGAAATACTTACAATTTATATTACAACAATATTAGTATGTACATAGACATCAAATGTACACCATATTATTCTAGAACTCTAGGCTGCTTTGGAGGTTTTTGCAATTCCTCCTTTTTAGAATAAGAAAATTCAATATAGCTTCTCTTGCCTTTTCGAGATCCCTCCAGTTCTACGGAAGCTTCATAAACCATATGTTGTAATTGTTTTTCTTTCTCTTTCACTTTGTTTGCAAGATTTATCACTTTTGTATGCAATCTATATTTTTCTTCTAGGCATTTCTTCAACATCTTTACATTTTTATTTTTTTGCTTTGAGTGCTCATGTTCCTTTCTTTTAAGATCATCCTTTGTCCAGTTCAACTCAGATTGAACTACACTTAATTTTCTCTTGACCTGTTGTACCTCCTTCTCGAGCTCTTGTGCCCTCAAATCTGTATCAGATGGAGTATACAAAATTGCTTCTGCCACAGGTTTCTCCTGCAAATATTTAATTTGGGATTTCAAATATTGTATCTCACTATCACATCCCAAATGTAGTTCTTTTCCATTCTCCAATAGTTTTCGGTGAATGTCTCTTAATCCAACCTCCTTCTCCTCTATCTTCTTCTTCAATGTTGGATTTGATGAGCCAAATGTAGAATCTACAACATGGATTGTTGAAGCAACTTCATTCAAGGTCTTCTCTCGTTTGTGCAAGGAATTCTGAAACTGGATTAATCTCTCCATAGTTACATCACCAAGTTTTGTACTGCCAAATTTTTTTGGTGTGCTGACCTTTTTACCCTTGAATTTGGATTCTTTTGGTGTGCTGACATTTTTACCCTTGACTGCCGATTCTTCTGGTGTGTAGACCTGTTTTCCCTTGACTATTGATTCTTTTGGTGTGCAGGCCTATTTACCCTTGACTGTTTATTCTTTTCCTTTTCCAGCTCTTTTAGCCTCGAGAGTTGCTAAAATACTTTAAATTTTCTTAGTTTTTAGCAACTCATTTTTTAAATTGTTTTATTCAATTTTCCCAATCTTGTTTCATATTTTGTAGTCTCATTTTGTTGGTAAATGATCATTTCTCTCAATTTTTTTTCAAACTCAATCTTCAAACCAACAATAAATGTTTCTTTCTACTTCAATTTTTTCTGAAGTTCTTCTTCCTTACCAAATACTGTCTTCAGTGGTGGCATGTTCAAAACTTCAGGCCTATTTTTCAGCTCATTTTCAAGTCTCCATATAGTTTCCTCATCTTTTTTCTTTTCAGCCTGAAACATGTCTTTTAGTCTATAAAGGTCAGAAATCAATCCTTATAGAACTATGCTAAATTTAGAACATTGATCCTTAATAAGTTTATCCTTTTGGCCAATTATTTTTTCAGTTTCCACAACTTTTTTTCTCTAAACTTGTAACACGATGTACCAAATCAAGAATTTGGACATCCTTAGTTATGCACAATTCGTTGCAAGCTGTGAAGGAATCCTCCCACAAGGTAGATTGTTCTTTGAAAAGCACCATTTTATCAAGTAAAGAAAAACCAAATCTACCATCAAAAGAATATTTGGCATTAATTAGGTATTCATCACTAGTCGATGAACGGTCCATATCATTGTTCACAAATTCCTCCCATTGATCTAGATTTTCATTCCATGCATTCTAGCCAAAGTTGTGACAACAACATCTTCTTCAGAGGATTGTGAAGGCATGTCATTTCCCATAGATTCCATATTGTCCTCAAAATGTTGTCCATGTACTGTTGATGTAGTGATAGTAGAAACTCCTTCTACATTGTTCTTTAAAGAAGGTTGAGGTAATTCCTCATTTTTTTGTTGTTCTTTAGGCTTCCGAATGTATGTTCTAATAGAATTTGACCCTACAACACTGGGTCGACATAAATCAATAATTTTTTGCAGTGTGTTCGAGTAATTGAACTTGACCCTCTTCATTTTACTATCTTGCAATGCATAGTGCAATTTCCTAGCCAATAGATAAGGGACATCTATGGCCATGTCTTCAATCTAGTGTATAGCCATCTTCATGCAATCACCTAAAATATCATGCCACTTGTGGTGATTCATAATGGTCCTAAGGATAATATGAATCGGGTTTTTGTATATTCCTTGAGGAGCATATTCCATTTTTATACCATTCCTGGGAACAACAACCTGTTTCCCACAAATTTTACTGGGCATTTGAAGCTTTTCTAGCTTGGGGGTTTTCCATGAGTTTAACATTGCCCCATCTATTCGTGTAATTTTGGTTTCTCTAGAAACCAAATCGGGGTCTAGATGAACCCTCTTGCCAAATATATGCAATTCCATAGCTCCATGATCATAACTATAGATGACATCATCTATCTCATCATTTTGGAAAATAAAATGTCCAAAAATAAACCTATCCACTCCTGCTCTTAAAAGTATATTTAACATACCAGTTGGCCATATGCTTGTATCACTCCATTCATCATCATTCTCTTGGAATTTTTTCACCATGAACCATTCAATTTGGGAACCCCATGCTTCTCCTGATCTTGTGGTAGAGAAGGCCCTTGTGTTTGTTTCCGTGGTGCAAAATGTCATTGTTTCATCTATTTCCATAGAACGTGATGAACCAATTTCAATTGCGGTCGTGGTTGGTTTGGTATGCATGATGAGGAATGCACGTTGAGGAATGCAAGCTTAGGAATGCATGCTAAGGAATGCACACCAAGGAATGCAATCTTAGTAATGCACGATGAGGAATTCATACTGAGGAATGCAAGCTTAGGAATGCATGCTGGGGAATGCATGTAAATGAGTTTTTCTAATTGATTTCACATATATTGTTTTTTTGCACAAATTCAGGTATATTGGGTTATGACGTCAATGTCCCTATATCATATGAAATAAAGAATTTTCAAGAAAATACATAAACTTATCTTGGCCTCAATTGAGTTAAGAAATCAACTTATTATTATTTTTATTTATTGCATATGAATTTGTTTCTTGATGCAAGCTTATTCCTTTAAATATTTAATTTTGGTCATTTTGTTATTCTTGCTACAATGTGGAAAATCAATTATATTAATGTTAAAGATTATAAAAAGTGATCATTGGAACTGCTAATTACATCATGTACAAAACCTTAATGGAGTGCCTTAAGAAACTCCAGGCTATTGACATTAAAAGCCAAAGTATCTAGATAGAAGATGTGACTGACTCATACAGTTGTCAGAAGATGAAGTTATCAAAACCCTCGATCAATCACTATAAAGCTCCTGAAACCTATCTGACTTATCATCTAGAGTATAGATTATAGCCATGAAGGTATCCTTTCTAATCTTGGTTCATAGTTGGTTTATAGAGATTGAAAGAGAATTTGTATGTGATTCTCTCCCATGTGATCTTGTGGGGTTGAATTCCAAGCTTATGAGTAAGTACATTGACTTTGTTGTTGATAGATTGTTGGTGAGTATGCTATGAGGTTTTATATTTTGTACTAATAAAAATCATTGCATTCTTATGATTCATTTATTGATTCAAAAGTGCTATTGTGGGGTTGGTCAGGGCTTGATTTGTAAAATATTTTTGTGATGCATTCAGGTTGCCTTGTGTTGTGCTAAATTTTTTCATGTGCTACAGAGCTGTCTTTTGCTAAGGGAAAAAAATACAAATGTAGGGGTTAGATACCCAATGGGTAGAGGCCAACAAGGTGAATCCATCAAGACCACTTTCATCTTTTGGAGATTCTTTCTCCCTCCTCGGCGGGCATTTTTCTGGATAAGTGCAAATATGGCTGAGAGGCACTTTTGGCATATTGATATCTTCTTCTTGAAATAATTTTTGGTCATGCACCATACACCACTCTAGAGATCCACACTCTCAGAATATTTTTATCAGCATCCAATGAGTTGTGGCGGGCATTTCCCTAAGTCCAGTTAGGCATATTTTACCAATATTTCCATACAAGAAATTTTTTTATCTTCTCGTAGGATTGGTATAATTTCCCTAACCTATAGTTGTGGCAGGTCCATAAATTCTTCTTGAGGGTCTCTTTGGACAAATTGGGACCATGGTTGAGTAGAAAAAACAACATCCTACAATATCCCCATGTGGTGCGGACATTTTCTTCAACACACAATTTGTAGTGGGAATCCTCTTAAGGCTACTTGGACCAATTTTCCCATACTTAGCCAATTTCCTAATTTTCACTAATTTGCCCTATTTCTCCAGAATGATGTCATAATGCAACAATGATTTCATCTTCATTCCAAATCATCATCTATTCCATGCCATGCTATGCCAACATCATCCTTAGTGCAGGCATCAACCTTAATGCAGGCATCACTTAGCCATTTTTCCTTTGTCTTTAGTATGCAAAGTAACATTTTTATTCTATTTTGGCAGGTTGATATTTTCATTATCTAATCTCAATAAGAAAAACCAAGAGCATGGATAGATATCCATTTCAACAATGAAAACAAACATATCATCTGATGAATTTTATTATCAAAGGAACACCCCCTTGCGAGCATTTCCAAATGGTCTCTCAAACTCTGTCTAACACTAACCAATTCTCTTCAAACCCCAAGTCACCAAGGTGATTTAATTTTTCCTTCAAACTTGTCAAGTGAGATACCCAATGGGTAGAGGCCAACAAGGTGACTCCATCAACACCACTTTCATCTTCTGGAGCTTCTTTCTCTCTTCTCGATGGGCATTTTTCTGAAGCAGTGCAAATATGGCAGAGAGGCACTTTTGGTAGATTGATATCTTCTTCATGAAATCTTTTTGGTCAGGCTAATCATATGGTTGGATGCACCATACAAAAATCGAGAGATACACACTCTCAAAATATTTTTATCATCATCCTATGAGCTATGGAAGGATTTTCCCTAACGCCAGTTAGGCATATTTTACCAATAATTCCATACTTAGACAATTTTTTATCTTCTCTTAGGGTTGGTCTAATTTCCATAAACCATAGTTGTCGCAGGTCCATAAATTCTTCTTCATGGTATCTTTGGACAAAATGAGACCATGATTGAGTAGAAAAAACAATAGCCTACAATATCCCCATGTGCTTTGGGCATTTTATGTTGGAATATTCAGCAGAAGATGGTGTTAAGTGGATGGAGTCTAGTGTTCAGTTGTATTGTTGGCATTGATGGAATTTTGTAGCTGTGTGTATTTACTCTATCAAATGTTTCTTTATAACCACCACTATGAAAATCTCTTTGTTTTTTCAGTGACCATAGAAGTTTTTTGGAGAACATTGTGAAAATTGTATTAAAAGTGGTCAAAAGAGAGCTTTTACAGCTTGAAACATACCAAGTCTTCATAAACTAGGGGACCTTATGCCGCTACCTTCGGAAAACACAAAGACAAAGGTAGAGGCATCATGGAATGGAAGGAAGCACTGAGAGAGGCTGTAGATATTTCTGGTATCATCGTCAAAACGAATAAAATTGACTATGGGATGTATTTGGAGGAAATTGTCAGAAATGTCTTCACAGAGGTAAAACGACGGGAACCATTGGAGTTGTCTACATACCCAGTGGGGATGGAGGAAGCGGCCAAGAATTTCCAAGTTAAAATTGGGTATCAAAGAGAGTTAAAAGAAACAAAGATTGTGGGGATTGCTGGAATGGGTGGCATTGGGAAGTCGACCCTCGCAAAACATCTCTACAATGTGAAACGTTTTGATTTTACATGATCTTGTTTCTTGTTTAAAGTGTGAGAGGAAGGGATTTAACATCTTTGAGGGCGCAGCTAATTCATGATCCGTTGGATCATGATTTCCATATGGATAACACCATCCAGGGAAAGCGTATTTTGCAACGTAGTCTACCAGAGCTCCAAGCTCTGATTGTTCTGGATGACATTGATGAGATTGAGAAAATCGACAGTCTTCTAGATATGGATGCAGTGGGATCTGGTAGTCTCATCTTGCTTACATCTTGTGATAAGGATTTATTAATAAGATATTCTCCAAAATCTATATTGTATGATGTAAAACCATTAAATAGATAGCATGCCCAAGAGCTCTTTTGCCGCCATGCTCTAGTTCTACCAGAACCAGTTCAGGGATTGGCAAGACATATTACGAGAGAGGATTTCTTCGAGTTTGAAAAGTATAAGCCCCTGTGCCTTAGTTGTTCAAGCGATATTACAGAGATGTTTCAGTTGCAGTTGGAATTTCCGCGTGATGTAACTGCCTCTTGACATGGGAATACGAAGAGTTTAGTGATGAGAAGAATTTCAAAGAGATTAGAAAGTGAATAACTGTTTCTTGCTTGCTATTCCATGAGAGATGAAGAGTCTGTAACTGTTTTCTGTAATGATTTTGAGAGAATGAGAATCGATAGTGAATGTAATACATATAGATGAAAGCAGACTTGATAGGGGGGGCTGTTCGAAGGAGTATTTGCTGTGTAGAGTAAAAGGAACTCTGTGTCACGAATTGTCACAGAATGAGCATGCTGAGCATGAGTATGTAAACAGAGATGAATCTCAGATACAAAACAGTAGAATGATGATGAGGAGGCAGAGAGAAGATTACAGAAACAAAAGAAAAGATTGCTGAACAGAGAAGATTGAACCTGATGAGCAGAAGAACAATGCTAAGGAACAGAGCTCTGATGATGAGTATATGAACAGAACAACAGAGCAGAGGAACATAAGAGTGTGCTGAACAAGTTGAACAGAATAAGAGGAGTAGAGAGTTGATGTTGAACATAGAAGAGTGTTTGGTAAGCCAAGATACATCTGTATTGTTGTGATTTGATTCATTTGTAAAGTCTAGCAAGTAAGGGAGGTAGGGAGGTACTAGGGGAGACTTTTTTGTCTCTGTCTGCAAGTGGGTGCTTGTAGAATTTGAAGGTTGGTGCCTTCACCTAGTTGGTGCTAGGTAATAGTGAGAGTTGGTGCTTGCATTCGGAGGTTGCAGCCTCGTTGAGTTGGTGCTCAACTAAGAAGAGATGTACAGCTGATAAGCCTTTGACATCCTAAGAAGAAGAGTTTTTTCCTTAAGGGTTTCCTCATGAAAAATTATGTGTCTTTTACATGTGCTTGAATGATGTGTTGCATGCTTTCTGTTCATACATTTAATTCTGAATTCATTGCAAGAATGTCTGTCACATAGTTTCATTGATTCTTAGTTAAAAGAAGAAATTTGTTTAAAATTATTGATTTAATTGATTCACCCCCCCTCTCAGTTAAATACCTGTAACAATTGGTATCAAAGCAGTGTGCCTTTAGTGTAAGGTAGATCCTGAAGAGTTTACATGGCTAGTCAAGATGGTTCAACAAACAAAGCACCCATATTTGATGGTACAAATTTTGCTTTCTGGAAGGTTAGCATGAGAAATTTCATAATGTCTCTAGGGGCAGATGTCTGGGAGATAGTAGAAACAGGATATAAGAAACCTGCCTTGGTTGAATCTAAAGATGAAAAATCAGCCTTCACTTTTAATGCAAAGGCTATGAATGCTATTCTCAGTGGTCTAGCTGAGTCAGAATTTGTAAAGGTTATGCATCTTGAAACTGCAAAAGATATGTGGGACAAAATTGTAAATAGCTACGAGGGAAATGAAAAATTTAAAGATGCCAAGCTACAGTCACATATACTAAAATTTGAACAACTGAAATTGAATGAAGATGAAAGTGTTAGTAAATTCTTCCTGAGAGTTGATAAACTAGTAAATGCTATGAGAGCTCTTGGTGGAAAAATAAAAGATGATGATACAAATCTTGTCTAGAAAATACTGAGATCCCTGCCTGATAGATTTAATCCCAAAGTCTCAGCTATAGAAGAAATGAGTGACCTCAAAATGTTAACTATGGATCAATTGTTGGGAACATTGATTGCCTATGAAATGAGGATTAGTAAAGACCAAAACTCATCTAGGGAAGCTTCCTTTAAATATGAAAAGAGTACTGAGTCACATATGGATGAACTAGAAGCAAAATTTGTGAGAAGACTGAAAACAGGGTCAGGGAAATACAAAGGAAAATTGCCTTTCAAGTGTTTTAACTGTGGCAAAGTAGGGCATTTTGCTGCTAAGTGTCTCCATAAGAGAAAACAACAGAGCTCTGCTGATGAGGAGAGTTTTCCCAAGAAGAAATATAATCAAGAAAACAAGTTTAAATATAAGAAGAAAAGTCTTTGTGTGAATGATGATGAGTCATCAGGAACATCAGATAGTGAATCGTCATATGAGAACAAAGAAAACGATTTCATGCTAATGGCCATAGAAGATCTCGAACAGAATTGTACAGAGTATGAAATAAATGATGAAGATGCCACTGTAGATATGGAGGGAGAGCTGATGAGTGCTCTAGAAGAAATTGATAGACTAAGATTAAAGAAACGAAAACAAAAATAGTTGTTAATCCAGTATGAAACTAGTAGAGAAGACATCACTTTAGTAAAGCCGGAACTTGAAGAAAAGAAAATTGAAGAGTCTTTAAAACAATAGTTAGCTGAAAGTAAAGTCAGATGTGAACATCTAGAAAAGGAAGTTGTAACTGTTAAGAAAGATTTAGAAAAATATCAAGCCCTGTATCATCAGAACATATTCGGCATCAAAGCTTCAGAGGAGATAAACAATATGTTGAATAGACAAAGAGCTCCACAGATTAAGTTTGGCTTAGGGTATGGTCAAGGTGGAAACAATAGTAACCCAGAGAGTAAAGAGTCATCTAAGGTGATTATGTTTTAGAGCAGCAAATAGATAGAAGTTCCCAGCACAACAAAGGTTGAGACATGTAAAGAGAATAATGGAAATGAATCTAAGGGTACTAAACAGCAAGAAAATATAGTTTTAAAAGGCAAGTCTGTACCGTCAGAAGTTCATGGAAAAGAGCCACATAATAGAGTAAAGTACATAGATCAGAAATTCTGTTGTGAACATCGTAACTCAATGTACAATCCTTTTATAAATTAGCAAAGAGTCAGGTATGATAAATCCTTTAATGGTTATTGTTTCTGCTGTTCTAACTTTGGGCACAGAGCTGCCAATTGTTTGCATAATTTAAGAAATGTTCAGAGAAGAATGTCAAACTATACACAAAGGATGCATCAATCAGCATATAATCATATGGGTCATATCTCTCCACCAGCTGTTGGAAGAAGAATGCAAAACAGAAATGCTAATTCGTTTGATCTTCTATAAACTGAGCCTGAATGTTACATATGTCACAACTTCAGGCACAAAGTTACAGACTGTAACTTGAAAGAGAACAAAACAGAACCAAGCATGAAACATACAGCCGAACGTAACATATGGAGAAAGAAAGAGAGTTCTCATTGTAATCTTGTGCTTTCAGTTCAAAAATAGAGGAGTCATTGGTACATTGATAGTGGTTGTTCGAAACACATGTCAAGAGACAAAGACAAGTTTATCACTCTATCTGAACATAAAGATGGAAAGGTAACATTCGGTAATGATGCTCCAGGAAAAGTCAGAGGAAAAGGAGTTGTAAGTCTCAGCAATGGTAAAGGGAAGGCTCAAGATGTACTCTTTGTAGATGGGTTGAAGTACAACCTTCTCAGTGTGAGCCAAATGTGTGACAAAGGGTGTAAAGTCTTGTTTACTGATAAAGACTGTAAAATTAGAAACGTTTCCTCAGGAAAGCTAGTTGCCAAAGGAGTAAGAACAGAGAATAATGTTTACGCTTTAAAGGAGGAAAAAGAACAGTGTTATCTCAGCAAATACGATGAAAGCTGGCTGTGGCACAGAAGACTAGGACATCTACATTTTGATCATCTGATAAAGCTCAAAAACAGAAACGCAGTAAGGGATTTTCCAGCAATATCTAGACCTCGAGATGATGTATGTAAGCCTTTCCAAATTGGGAAGCTAACCAGGAGTCAGTTCAAATCGAAGAATGTTTCTTCTACAAGTAAGCCCCTTCAACTTGTTCATCTATATTTATGTGGCCCATCAAGAAAAGAAGGTACTGGCAAAGAAAAATATTTTATGCTGGTAATTGATGACTATTCCAGATTGACTTGGGTTGCATTTCTTAAGGAAAAGTCTGAAGCATTTGCCAAGTTTAAGATCTTCAAAGAACTGACTGAAAATCAGATTGGGAGAAAGGTTAAAGCGATCAGATCAGACAGAGGAGGAGAGTTGAGCTCGAAACAGTTCAAGCAATTTTGTGATGAGCATGGAATTAAGAAAGAATACACAATAGCAGGAACTCCTCAGCAGAATGGAGTGGTGGAAAGGCAGAATAGAACAGTTCAGCAAATGGCTAGATCAATGATGAAGGAGAAGAACATTTCTCAAGGTTTTTGGGTGGAATCTATTCATACAGCTGTGCACATCCTTAATAAAGCTCATTTGAGGCCAAACAGTGATAAGACACCATATCATTTATGGTTTGGAAGGTCTGCAACTATTAAGCACTTCAGAGTCTTTGGGAGTAAATGCTATATCAAGAATAATGATGAAAATCTGGGCAAGTATGATGACAGAGCTGATGAAGGGATCTTTTTAGGATATGCTACAGAAAGCAAAGGCTATAGGTGTTATAACAAGAGGCTGCATAAAATGGTTGATTGCATAGATGTAAAAGTAGATGAAGATTGTCATGGAAGTATCAGTCAAAGGAATGATGATGATTCATGTTTGGAAGAAACAAATGAAGAAACAGAAGAACAGGTCCAAGAATCCCAGAAGAAAGAATCCGATTGATCAGAATATGAGGAAGTTGAACCTGAACAGCACATTGTACAATCTTCTTCCAGAATAACTAGAAAGAATCACCCTGAAATCCAAATCATTGGTGATGAGAGTAAAGGAGTTCAGACTAGAAGGAAGATCTTGTAGGAATCTGAACAGTCCCATATTGCTCTTCTCTCTACAATTGAGCCCCAATGTTTTAATGAAGCCAACAAAGACAAAGATTGGGTAGCTGCAATGAATGAAGAACTGGACCAGATTGAGAAGAATAGTACATGGGAATTGGTTCCTAGGCCATCAGACAAGAACATCATTGGATCTAAATGGGTATTTAAGAATAAATTAAATGAACAAGGAAAAATTGTAAGGAATAAGGCCAGATTGGTGTGTAAAGGGTATGCTCAAGTGGAAGGGCAAGACTTTGATTTTGCTCCTATGGCCAGAATGGAGGCAATCAGAATGTTTTTAGCTTATGCATGCCATAAATGTTTTAAAGTATATCAAATGGATGTCAATTCAGCATTCCTGAATGGAAATCTTGAAGAAGAAGTTTACATGGAGCAGCCTAAAGGTTTTTCTCTCACAGATAAACCTGATTATGTATGCAAGTTGAAAAAGGCCTTGTATGGTTTGAAACAAGCACTGAGAGCATGGTATGCCAGAATGGATAAATACTTGCAAGACAAAGGATTCAAAAAGGGTTCTGTGGACAACAATTTGTATATCAAACATGAAGGTGATGACTTGCTGATTGTACTAGTTTATGTTGATGATATTATCTTTGGATGTACTAACAACTCTTCTGTTCAATGGTTTTCTAACTCAATGCAATCTGAGTTTGAGATGTCAATGATTGGAGAGCTGTCTTATTTCCTTGGACTCCAAATCAGTCAAAATCCTGAAGGATTATTCCTTTCTCAAGAGAAATATCTAAAGGAGACGCTAAAGAAATTTCAAATGGAAGACTCTAATCCTGTGAGTACACCCATAGTCAGTGGTTGCAAGTTGAGTAAACATGATGCATCATCAGAAGTAGATCAAAAGATGTACAGATCCATGATAGGCAGCCTGTTATATATCACAGCATCCAGACCTGATATTATGCATGTTGTAGGGATGGTAGGAAGGTTTCAAGCAGCTCCCAAACAAAGTCATTTGCTAGCTGTGAAACACATATTCAAATACCTGAAAGGTACCTTGTCCTATGGTTTGTGGTATCCCAGGAATCAGAATTTTCAACTCATATCATATTTAGATGCAGATTGGGATAACTGTGTAGATGAAAGGAAAAGTACCAGTGGCGGAGCATTCTTCTTAGGACAGTCTTTGGTTTCCTGGCTAAGTAAAAAGTAGAGTTCCATATCTTTATCCACTACAAAAGCAGAGTATATCGCTGCTGCTACCTGCTGTACTCAAATTTTATGGATGGTGCAATCCCTTGCCAATTTAGAAGTAAAGTATGCTGAGCCTATTCCCATTCATTGTGACAATACCAGTGCAATAAGTGTTTCCAAGAATCCTGTTCTCCACTCCAAAACAAAACACATTCCAATAAAGTATAATTTCTTGAGAGAACAAGTGGCTAATCAAGCTGTGCAGCTACATTATATCCCTTCTAAAGAACATATAGTTGACATTTTTACTAAGCCTTTGCCCACAGCTTAGTTTGAATATCTAAGACAGAAGCTGGGTGTTCAGTCAATGTCATAATGACCTATGCATTGTGTAAGGGGGAGTCTGTGTTCATTGACATTGTTGTTTATGACTGTGCACTTTTCAGATTGCTGGTTCTTTTGTTTTTATCTCTTTTATGCATCTTGTCAGGGGGAGTTTCTGTAATCAGATGAGCTTTAGTTGCTTAGATTTCCCTTTTCCCTTGATGTCAAAGGGGGAGAATGTGAATAGTTGCTATAGTTGCTGATATTGCCATCAATGCCAAAGGGGGAGATTGTTGGAATATTCAGCAGAAGATGGTGTTCAGTGGATGGAGTCTAGTGTTCAGTTGTATTGTTGGCATTGATGGCATTTTGTAGCTGTGTGTATTTACTCTATCAAATGTTTCTTTATAACCACCACTATGAAAATCTATTTGTTTTTTCAGTGACCATGGAAGTTTTTTGGAGAAAATTGTGAAAATTGTATTAAAAGTGGTCGAAAGAGAGCTTTTACAGCTTGAAACATACCAAGTCTTCATAAACTAGGGGACCTTATGCCGCTGCCTTTGGAAAACACAAAGACAAAGGTAGAGGCATCATGGAATGGAAGGAAGCACTGAGAGAGGCTGCAGATATTTCTAGTATCATCGTCAAAATGAATCAAAGTGATTATGGGATGTATTTGGAGGAAATTGTCAGAAATGTCTTCATATAGGTAAAACGATGGGAACCATTGGAGGTGTCTACATACCCAGTGGGGCTGGAGGAAGCGGCCAAGGATTTCCAAGATAAAATTGGGTATCAAAGAGAGTTAAAAGAAACAAAGATTGTGGGGATTGCTGGAATGGGCGGCATTGGGAAGTCGACCCTCGCAAAACATCTCTACAATATGAAATGTTTTGATTTTACTCGATCTTGTTTCTTGTTTAAAGTGTGAGAGGAAGGGATTTAACATCGTTGCAGGATCAGCTAATTCGTGATCTGTTGGATCATGATTTCCATATGGATAACACCATCCAGAGAAAGCGTATTTTGCAACGTAGTCTACCAGATCTTCAAGCTCTGATTGTTCTGGATGACGTTGATGAGATTGAGCAAATTGACAGTCTTCTAGATATGGATGCGGTGGGATCTGGTAGTCTCATCTTTCTTACATCTCGTGATAAGGATTTATTAAGAAGATCTTCTCCAAAAGCTATATTGTATGATGTAAAACCATTAAATAGACATCATGCCCAAGAGCTCTTTTGCTGCCATGCTCTAGTTCTACCAGAACTAGTTCAGGGATTGGCAAGACATATTACGAGAGAGGATTTATTCGAGTTTGCAAAGTATAAGCCCCCACGCCTTAGTTGTTCAAGCGATATTACAGAGATGTTTCAGTTACAGTTGGAATTTTCGTGTGATGTAACTGCCTCTTGACATGGGAATACGAAGAGTTTAGTGATGAGAAGAATTTCGAAGAGATTAGAAAGTGAATAACTGTTTCTTGCTTGCTATTCGATGAGAGATGAAGAGTCTGTAATTGTTTTATATAATGATTTTGAGAGAATGAGAATCGACGGTGAATGTAATACATATAGATGAAAGCAGACTTGATAGGGGGGGCTGTTTGAAGGAGTATTTGCTGTGTAGAGTAAAAGGAACTCTGTGTCATGAATTGTCATAGAATGATCATGCTGAGCATGAGTATGTAAAAAGAGATGAATCTCAGATATAGAACAGTAGAATGATGATGAGGAGGCAGAGAGAAGATTACAGAAACAAAAGAAAAGATTGTTGAACAGAGAATATTGAACCTGATAAGCAGAAGAACAATGCTAAGGAACAAAGATCTGATGCTGAGTATATGAACAAAACAGCAGAGCAGAGGAACATAAGAGTGTGCTGAACAAGTTGAATAGAATAAGCAGAGCAGAGAGTTGATGTTGTACAGAGAAGAGTGTTTGGTAAGCCAAGATACATCTATATTGTTGTGATTTGATTCATTTGTAAAGTCTAGCAAGTAAGGGAGGTAGGGAGGTGCTAGGGGAGACTTTTTTGTCTCTGTCTACAAGTGGGTGCTTGTAGAATTTTAAGGTTGGTGCTGGGTAACAGTGAGATTTGGTGATCTCAGCAAGTTGGTGCTTGCATTCGGAGGTTGCAGCCTCATTGAGTTGGTGCTCAACTAAGAAGAGATGTACAGCTGATAAGCCTTTGACATCCTAAGAAGAAGAGTTTTTTCCTTAAGGGTTTCCTTGTGAAAAATTATGTGTCTTTTACATGTGCTTGAATGATGTGTTGCATGCTTTCTGTTCATACATTTAATTCTAAATTCATTGCAAGAATGACTGTCACATAGTTTCATTGATTCTCAGTTAAAAGAAGAAATTTGTTTAAAATTATTGATTTAACTGATTCACCCCCCCTCTCAGTTAAATACCTGTAACATTTTATTCAACAAACCATTTGTAACAGGCATCCTCTTAAGGCTACTTGGACCAATTTTCCCATACTTAGCCAATTTCATGATTTTCACCAATTTGTAGTATTTCTCTAGAATGATGTCATAATGAAACAATGATTTAATATTCATGCCAAATCTTCATCCTTAGTGTGAGCATCAACCTTAATGCAGCCATCACTTAGCCGCTTTACAACACTTAGCCATTTTTTCTGTCTTTAGTATGCAAAATAACATTTTTCTTCTATTTTGGCAGGTTGATACTTTCTTTATCTGATCACCATAAGAAAAACCAAGAGCATGTCTAAATATCCATTTCAATGATGAACAAGACCATATAATCTGATGAATTTTATCATTAAAGGAACACCCCCCTGTGGGCATTTCAAAATGGCTCTCAAACTCTTTGTCTAACACTTAACCGGTTCTCTTCAAACGCTACGTCACCAAGGTGATTTCATTTTTCCTTAAAACTTGGAAAGTGAGATACCCAATGGGTAGAGGACAACAAGGTGAATCCATCAGGACCACTTTCATCTTCTGGAGCTTCTTTCTCTCTCCTTGGTGGGGATTTTTCTGGAGCAATGCAAATATGGCTGAGAGGCACTTTTGGCAAATTGATATATTCTTCCTAAAATATGTTTTGGTCAGGCTAATGATATGGTTGGATGCACCATACAACACTAGAGATCCACACTCTCAGAATATTTTTATTATCATACTATGAGTTGTGGCGGGAATTTCACTAAGGCAAGTTAGGCAGATTTTACCAATAATTCCATACTTGGATAACTTTTGATCTTCTCCTAGGATTGGTCTAATTTCCCTAAACCACAGTTTTGGAAGGTCCATAAATTATTCTTCAGGGTTTCTTCTTGATGTTATTAATTTGTCTATTGAACTCATATTGGATGAGTTCTGAATGCGACTGTAATCAACCTATAATTTTCCACTAGAGTTTCAGCATTACAAGTGATGCAATTTATGGAATGAAAGCCAAGGAATATAACTGAATGAGTGCATGAAAGGACACATCCCTTGCACCTGATGAATTGTCTTGAGTTCATAAGTAAGTATAGGATTATCATTCTTACTCAGTTTGATATTACTTGCTATTAGTGTTTAGTTATACCCATTTTGTAGGTTGACAAGCCTGCATTATGCTCATTTTTTTAAGCTGAAAAAAGCGTGTCCATACTTTATAGGAGTGCGTTATACACAATGAGAATGTTGGAAAAGCTAAAAATCAACAAAAATTTTCCTCAATCATCAATATTTTCATAATACAAGCAAGGTAGCAAATAAGAGATGAAATGACAAAATGTGAAATTGCTCATTCCTTTATATTCCAAAATCTGAAGCACCAGTTAGTGATATACCATCATGAGGCCCTTCGATGAAGTGACAGATGTTAAGTCCACACACCATAAGAAAAATCGAAGCTGATTTCAACTGAGACCGAGGGTCACCTCCTCCATTGATACCATGACATCACCACATAAGGGGCGGCGTAGTTGGCATCACCACACAAGAAATTGGATCAAGAGCCCACATGATCGTTCATGTTGTCATCATGCTACTTGATAATGGCGTGTGTGAGTATTTGACAGAATCATGGTGAACTCGACTGCTAATAATTATTTATTAATCGCCTAGCTCATTATAAGGCCATGATCAGGGCTGTCCTAAGATATTGAGTGAGTGAATACTGGTAAAGAACATGGATGAATAACTGCTGTTCTGCTAAGGATCCTGGGGGTCTTGATATGGGATCTATAATGACTAATATGCTTGGGAATCCTGTTGTTTGATTTATTTTATTGACCACTAGGCGTTGCTTGAAAATTCAGTCATTTATAGACCTTCAAGAAAAATCAGCTCCAACCATCAGGGTAGAGATGTTCATTACATTAGGAAGACCTTCTAATGTTGGTAGGGGCAATGTAAATATGTTCATTGCATTAGAAATAATTTCTGATTCTAGTAAGGGAAACGTTTTCCCGATAAGATGCAAAACCACTGCAGAAGTAGTGCCTACAGCTCCCGGTCCTAAGAATTTCCTGTCGATGCCTCCAGACAAGGCCGTGGAATCCATTACCGCGGTGCACAGTATCCATTTCTAGGAACGGTCGGTCTGAACAAATGTTCGGACTGGTGGAGAAAAGATCGGAGGTCTTTGTCGTCATTGTCCTTGCTGCAAATTTCCAGCTCTAATGAAGGTGATGACAAATCTAATGAGGTGTTGCACTGGCATATCCTGTAGGAAGGATCTGGTCCCTGTAGAAGAAGCAAACAAGAATGACAAGCCCATCAAGGATTTAGTACTGTCGATAAATGGGGTTGTCTTCTCCAATTCCGCACATGTTACCAGGAGATATAGATATCAGACAGAAAGGAAAACACAAAAGGAGCATAAACCTTCCTGCCAGCTGTGAACACAGGAAGAACATGACTATCAAACACAGAATGAACAATGTATTAACATGGTGAATTCAATGTGCAAATTGAGTAGTTTGTATTTAAACTTAGTTTTTATTTTCAAATTCAAAATGATTTGTAGATTGGTTGTTTTGTACAACATAAAAGGTCCTGGCCTCAATTGAGTTAAGAAATCAACTTACTATTATTGTTAATCATTGCATATGAATTTGTTTTTGGATGCAAGCTTATTCCTTTAAATATTTAATTTTGGTCATTTTCTTATTCTTTCTACAATGTGGAAAATAAATTAGATTAATGTGTGTTTTTTTATTATTATCTATAAATGTCCGTTTTTGGCAATAGAAGGATAAACTAATTTACAAAAAAAAACAACTTAATGAAAATATGATAGACATACCGTTCATTCCACATATTCACAACACAACATCTCATTTCACATGCAACGAAGATTATATAATATTGATGTATTACAAAATTAGAAATTGTGCCCATGGAATATAATTGCAACTTGTGCCCAAAATTTTAAAATGTAAAGATTAATCCCGAACTACAAAAAATGTAAAAAAAATCTCCTGATCTACGCATAAATATTTAATAAATCAACTATTCTCAGTTGATACAACATCACTGGAATCACTAGCTAGATAGTATAACCACTAGTTACATAGTTCATTGTCATCCTTATGCCAAGGAATGAAGCTCAACAAAGCATCTGCTAGATTACATAATGCGCTACTGGGACATGGTAGAGCTATATTTTCAAATAGAGAATCTAAAATTTTTGTCGGATTCACAATATAATAGCCTTTTCCAAGAGGGACACAATGTACCATTGCATTTGGGTCAGTCTTATGTATTGTCTTCCTTGCAACTTTAACCCTTGAGTTTAATGCAATGAGAAATCATTTATGTCCTTCCAGCCCTGATTGGAAAGTTGGTGTCAACTCATTAGCATTATCTTGACCCTACAAATAAATGCGATCAAGTAAGATGCATGGAAATAAGAATTTAAACATTGATGATCCTAGATTAAATAATTACAATCTTACCTGAATTGGTGTTTTCATTTTGTCAATTTGTAGTTTCGATGGAACCATTGGTGTTTTCTGTATCAAATGTTGATCATATTTTGATGCGTGGCTCTGCACCAAATAGACAATGATTTATAATTAATTGATAAAATAAAATAAAATGGAACTAAATTATGAAATTTTTCAATACTTACTAGGGATGATGGAGTATGCATTGAAGTTAATTTCTTTTATATTAGCCTATTCATAGGGGTTGTTAT